>JAULBM010006910.1:0-11813 GCA_032357055.1 Geukensia granosissima
GCCCCTTCAGCAGGGGTTCTACCTGCAGGCGGAGAAACCGAACGGCCTATTTCTATACCCCGGCCGCCCTCGGGGGGAACATGAAATCAAATAAACGTCTGAAAATTAACCTAACAGTGCTGGGGATAAATTGTGTATCTGCAATTTTTTTCCTTCCCTCAATGGTATTCGAACTCACGCTGCTGTGACATCTCTGGCTTCCATATATATAGAGGTCTAGTGTAAATAATTATAACAACACTAAATGTACAAAATATTACAACATATAAAAATACAAATTGAGTGGAGCGCAATATTTCGGTCTTCTAAAGACCTTCATCAGACGTCACTGTGAATAATTTAAAACTGAAGCTGGGGTTAGTCAAAATAATTTTGAAAGTTTTAGTTCGTTCTGAACACCGAACACGAAATTATTGATATTTACAAAATAAACTTTAATTATATAATATTTTACAAACTATTAAGATAGCCACGTTATGTTTACGTTTTTCTTTAATGTTTTCTTGCAATCACGTTCATTTAAGCCATCCGGCTCATGCGTTCGGAGCTGGTAAATCCAAAATTGCTCACGCGACCGTCTTGTCTCGTCATCCCATGTAGAGTTCTGCTCAATGATTTGAAAAGTGACTTTTTCAGACGTGTGGCCATTTGACTTAAGATGACGTGTCAATGGACAATTTTTGTTTGTTTTGAAAAATGAACGGTGGTTGTTCCATCTTAAATTAAATGTAGTTTTAGTTTCTCCAACGTACTGTATTTTTGGATATATCACATGTCAAAATGTATATGCAGTTGCTTGTCTTGCTATTTGTTTGCGTAAAAATTGTGTATTTTGACTGGCTGCTGTGCTTTGGAATTTGCACTCTGTGTTTGCTGCTACACAGCAAATGCCGTTTTTCCTTTTGCATGGTGTGTAACATCCCGGTGTTGATGGACTTCTTTTTGTCACAGTTGAGCTTACCAAAATGTCCCTGAGACTCCTTGGTCGACGGTATGCCATGATAGGAGGTTGTGGGAAAACGTTTTTCAGAGAAGGGTCACTTTCTATCATATCCCAATGTTTTCGTTTGGCAGATGAAAGCTGTTTTAAATCTGGGTGGTATGTCATAACCATTGAGACTCTTGAGTTATTTGTCTGCTTGTCATTGTATACAAGTGATGAATCGCGGTCTACATTTTCTACTTTTTTATCAGTGGTCTATTTTTAGCCGTAAACACAGTACTACATCTCATCCATTGGATCTTACAATGTGTATTAAAGATGCAAGGTTAAGAATATTTAAATTATATATTGCCTATGATGTTAACCCAACAATGTTGTTGTAATTTCCACTCTCAAAATCATCTGAAAAACAGATTTGATTATATGTCACCTCTTGCGAGGATCGATCTACAGTTTGTACACCTACAGCAAGGCGCTTAGCATGAAAGCCAGCGGTCCTAATCCGTCCCTCAAAAGAAGGATAATTCAGTAGGGTAGTGTTACTTGTATCTGTCACGTAGATAGAAGCTTTTAATTAGAACTTGACTTATCATACACAGTGTTATTGCGTAGGGAGATTTTAATTACAACGATATTTCTAATATAGGCTGCAGATCTATAATTAGATCATATAGATACAATATATATATATATATATATATATATATATATATATATATACGCAAAATGGAATGATATCAACTTTTTTATTGTAAACTTCCAATATAATATGATAATTACAAGCTGAAAATTCTATTTTAATAGAAAGAAGTATGATTAGTTGGGCAACATATCTAGTATCTGATTTCCTGGTATTAGAAGTTGTCAATATAGGTATATAACATTGACAAACATTTATTACATATAAAAAAGTAAAAATATGTTTTTTGCCGCCGTTTCAATTTATTTTAATTATAGTGAAACAGCGAATATATATTTTTAGAAGAAGCGAGTGACGAGTTTGCAAGATATCCATTTGAAGTTCGGCAGGTACCGTTTTTAAGACTTTATTAAGAACTTTTAATTGCTTCCTAATTGATTTTTTGGCCAGTAGTAATCAATTAAGTTTATACACCTGGTTGCAGATCAATACATTTCATTGTGTTGAGATATGATCAAATTATTTAAATAGGTTAAATCACTTGAAGCATGATGTTGTATGGACAATAAACAAGACAACCGTTTAGATAGTATTTAACTTGAAAAGAACTGACTGATAGTTTTGCCGATAAAAGTGAAAGATTCAAGAGAGTTATATATTACGAATCTACTGTAAACGATGATAACAGATAGGAGACTACAATATTAAAAGATTTAATTAATTGAAATCCGAATAAAATGTCTGCTGTTGTGCTTCTAATGATCAATGTTCTATAAAAAGGGTTATTTCGAACAATTTTGATATTGGATATCGTTTTGTTCATTGACTTTCAACGATTCAAGTGCATGAATAAGTTTAACCGACAGTTATCGAGCAAAACGTTGTTTATGTTTTTCATATTCTATTAATTTTTATATGAAATACGTTACATTTACCACTTATCGGACAAATGTTATGTTTTTAACACAAGGGAACAGGTGGTAATAAGCTGTAAACTTTCGGCAATCAACCAAAGAATGCAAACTTTTAATGTTTTTTCAAAAAAACATTTTTCGACCTAATGCCCGTTTTTTCTAAAGTTGTTTTGTTTATAGATGGCAGAAATATTGCCAACAAACATAACATTGATCAGTTGAACATCTCAGTGAGTAACACGTTTAGATTAGCGCCAGAACTTGACAAAATAATACAAATCAAGACGGAGTTATAATTGGGAGTAAAATCAAGAATTTTTATCAACTAAATGATTCACAAAACTTTGTATTTCGACAGACATTCGACATTCTAATGGAAACAAACTAAGCGCCACTTGTCGTTTATTTATTCCTTCATTACTATACCCAGCATTCTGAAGAAAAAAGAGAAAATTAGCCTGATCCTTTCGTTTTACGTTCAACTGTTTAGATGGTTTTCTTTTCAGTTAATGGTGCTAAACTTGATAACTATTACCCACATTTATCTATCTGAAACCATTGGAACCACATAAGTAGAATTGGCTGCTTTAGAACAAGACATACATTAAAATCTCACTGTCGGTTTAAACATAGCTTTGCGACATTCTGAACTTTCTATTTATGTTCAACAACATTTCAACCACACCTGCATATTCTATGTTTATTGCTTATATGCCACTCCTACCTTCAGTTGAGAACAGTTTTACCGGGTTCAGCAAGTATAATTTACATAGAGGTGTTCAAAATACCTAACGATACCCTATAACTGTTGAAATGACAACTAATGCACATACCTGGACAGCTCTGGAATTGACATAAAAATTAACCTTGTCCTGTTTAAACTTAAGGTCTCTATGTCAACTTTATGTCTCCTTTACTTTTAATAAAGCAGTACTGATTTAAGTTTACTGGGTTTCAGGTTTGGTTTAAAGCTAATTATTTTGTTTTAGGTAACCTGTGAGTCTTTTTTCTTTGTAAAACATTCCGATGATGGAATACATAAGCAAACATTACTTGTTACCGGTAATACAAAAATGAGTTGACCTCTTCTCAATTACGGGTTGTATTAACCGTATTAGCGTTAAATGATTTCACGACGTCTATTGCGAGCAAGGCAGGGGATCCTCACCCTTCATAAGCAGCCGATCCCTTTCCTGTTTGTAAAGGATTTCGTAGATTCCAAGCCTTGGTCTTTTTGTTTTGTTTTATCTTTTAGTTTAATTCAAATTTGTCTTGTCTCTTTGGACTCTGCACTTTTAATCTCTCACGTGTGTATTCAACACTGGACTTACGCTAATTCTGTTTTATTTATAGTTTTACTAACCTTATATGAAAAGCGTGTATCAGAGGTAAGACTATATTGAATGACCGGGCATGATCAGACCCAGTGTTGGTTCTTCTAAAGTAGACATAAGACTAGGTCTGCTTAATTACTAGACCACACATCAGTTAATATTTTAGCCTATGTCAAAAACTAAAAAATTAAATATGATTGTGATATGATATTACTAGATTATATACATTCATCAATATGTAACAGGAATGGAAAAGAATTATCAAATTGTACTTTCAAAAGGTGGAAGACCAATATAGATACATATGTACCATTAACACATTTTATGATGATCTTATAGTTATTTTAGTACCTTTAAAACATGATATAGTACATGTAGAACAAATATAATTATTTTCATCAGTTTTAAAAAATTGTCCCGTTATCAGAACCATCATAGCATTCCTAAAAGTAAAAACATTAATAATACAACAATCTATTCCAATGCCTATTGTGGCACATCATCGCAATACGAACTCAGAATAGTCTCAGTTCAAAGTATAATATATGTTTGCGGGAATAATACTATATATATGAGGAACAGCTACAAAATTGTATTCTATCTGGAGAGAATGTGACACTTGTTTTGAACAAATAATAAAGATACAAGTACTACCTCCCATGCTGTTTCTAGGATAAACGTTAAACTAAATAACTTTATAAAACGTATGTGTTTGTTCCTGCAGACAAGCAGCCAAAAAATATTGAAGTTGTATGTCGGATGTATTATATAGAGGTCCACCGTTAAAAATTAGGCAGAAAAACAGATTTTAAATGAACATTCAAATGTTACCACCGAGTTAAACGCTGACAATATGAAAGTTCATACAATGAACCAGCTTCCTAAATTTCATTAAATTTCATAAAAGTCTTGGTTCATATCTGCTTCTAGTAAATGTGGTACCAATCATGTCTTGCTTTTATTAACAAACTCCCTAACTAATATTAAAACTTCGATATTAACGTCAGTATTAAATGTTACAAAATATATATTTCTACTACTTTTGTAGTTTAAAAATTCAACAGATGTTTTAGAGAATTTAAAATCTGTCCATGTTCCATTTTCTAAATAGACATTTTTTATTTTTCTACTCTTTATACTACTTTGCCACAAAAGCTTATAAAGTAAAAATTTTCGTTTTTAACCAATTAAATGAGTCTGGTTGTTCTAACATATGCAGATTTATAATATAAATTTATTTCCCTTTTTAGCGAAAATCTTGTTTGGCATCATCTGACATATATATGATAACAGCGTCGAATTTCTTATTTATAATATATATGTACGATTTTGGCAACACGGTCTATTGACAGATAATGACATACAAAACTGCGGTACTCTCAATGCAGCATTGGTTCTATATTTTTATGTATAACAGATTTTTTTACCAAAATTAAGAAAGATGTTTCAGAACAGGATTTAGTAGACAAGTTTAATAATACTTTCAGATATTGAGTGATGTTTTAACTTTAAATAATTCAGAGTTTCAAAAAATGCAAAAGAAATTTATCCTAAAGATCTTTCCTTGAGTAAATCTATTATCAGTAATGATTGCCCTACATCTTTAGATTTGATTTAATAAACTTAAAAGGGTTGTTTATGCATTAAAATATGATAACGTTTCGTTTCTTGATGGGGTCGTTCCTTTAGCTTCTTCGTATGGGTTTTCATTTTATAACTGGTTCGATTTGCCTGTGTATCCACAGAAGTTTTCGGCTTTAATGATCGCAATCTATAACTTACTGGTACACTTTTCAAGCAGGGATACAGTTATCACAAGCTTCCCAACACCTCTTCATAATATCATAACCGTTATGAAGATTTAATACAAAAATTTGGCTGCAAATTTAGCACTGAAACGCCAAAGGCTATCACACCTTACGTTCTATGAATACGTTACATATAAAGCATACAAATTCAGAAATGATCCCATTAATCTCACCACTCCTTGACACAAACCTATCCACAAGGTTACAAGTTCGACGTTGTACAGAGGCGGATCAGCCTGCCCTCCCTTTGTAACGCAAAAATGATAAAAATAAGAAATGTTTGGGGTAGATTTGGGTCTTAATCTCCATTAGAAAATGATAAATCAAGAAGTATAAAATTGCTCCTAGCCTTTCCAAACATTTGGATCCGCCTCTGTTGTAGTCAATACATTTACAAAATTTTATAACCGTTACAAGAAAAATACGGCCGCAAATGCAGATTTTTAGACGACGAAGAATATCGCATCCAACTTTCTATTGAAGCATGACATATTAAGTTTACTAATTGTAAGATTATCCCTTTAATCTCAATGTACTATTAAACAAACTTATCCAAAAGGGGTGCGTGCTCAAAATTGTAGTGAAGACATTTTAAAAACTTTTTCCTGCTGGTACATATATTAATATACAGATCGCATCATTACACAAATATTAATACATTTGGCATTGAATTCACCTTTTCTTTCTTTACTTTTATTAACAACACAGTATCAAATTGTCAGCCACACTGTGTTGATGCAATTTCATGTCCATTAACGGATACATTAGATTATATATAGATTTATAGGTTTATTTATATCCATGTTAAAGTGAAAGAACAATAGTTCGGCAAAAATTCTCTAGTATATGGCTTCCTTGTATTCAAAGATAGATATCTCTCTTGACATGGTAACTCAATCTTTGTTGCTGCATTGGTGTGTATAATTTAAAGATAACATTCAAATTACAATGAATTTGTTTTGTTTTTGCTCAGCTTTGTCTACAGTAACACTACAAGGTGTTTCTAGCGGGAAATTATAACAAGTTCGGCTATTGCTATCTGAGCAAATTGATACCGTATAGTTCGGCATGTTTCCGTTAAAACCAGAGGATTATCGACTTTATCTTGATTACTTCCTGAATGATTTTCATTGGCTTATAATATGAATAGCTTTAATACACCTGGTTTGAAATCAATGAAGATTGAAATATGATATCAATAATTGCATTCTTAACTTGATAACGTCATAAACAAGATAATGATTTGAAAAATTATCACAATTATGGGGTTACTTTAATAAGTGTTTAAATAGTTAAAATACAAAAAAATAACTGTAGCATGCAGCACACAAAAAACCAAAAAGCATTTTACTGTAGATTGAAAAATGACCTACAATATATGTTTTAATTTTCTTTAATTTTTTATTTTATCAGACTCCTTGGCATTATAATAGAATTCTCTGTAATATAACATTGCAAGGGGGATGCTAGAGAGCGAAAAAGGAATGACAGCTCTCCTAAATTAATGCAGATTATAATGAAAAAACATGGAACTAACGACAAATTGAATCTCTTATTATTGATAAGAGTAGCCCCCGTACCAGCGATCAAACCATGTCAGTTAAAAAGAGAGACAAATAATGTACTGAAGAATTGGGATAGTTTATAGTGACGAAAGACCTACGAATTTAAGTCTCAAGTCGGGTTTTTAAGTGTCTCTTTGTAAATGGAATAATCTGTCGTTGTTATAAATCTCCTATTCTTTGTAGCTGTTATGACGTGCGTGTCAGCTTACATTTCGACCGCAGAACCTTGATCCCAAGGCTACAAAAAGTTTTTATTAAACAGTCTGGTTCCACAGGGTGCTCTCATTTAAATGAAAAACTGAACAAGTCTTACCACTGGTATAGTACGTAGTCTGTAAATTGACAGAACTGTCTCTGGAAAAAGCTTTTTTATGGCGGGAAGAAGAGAGAAAACAACATATGCAAGCTAGACGTAAATACGCCTACCGTACTATGTAATCATTTGTTAGAAAATTGTAAAATTAAAAAGAAGGGTCAAAGTCGAAGACGTTAAATTTCGTCGTGAAAATAGAGATGACTCTAAGAAGGACATTTCCGTACAAAGTGTTTTCAAACCGCTTTTTTTAGTTAACCTTCATCAGGTTCGCTAGGTATCAAAACATTGGAATCGTAAATAACAACAAAACCCAATGCGGACGTACAATAATGAACAAAATTTAACTCGTACATGAATTTCAAGGAATGAAAAAATTTTTACTTGTCCAGGTATTTTCAGGGTGTAAATTTCCAAACGTGTGAAGATCAAGATTAAATGATATACTGCTATCTATCGGGACATATATTCCGTAAATATACATGTCTACTATTTACCGCCTTGTCAAAATCCTAGATATATATATATTTGGGCGATTAAAACGGAGTCGATTTCTGAAAATGCATTTTATTCAAATCAATCAGAAGACATTGATTGACAAAAAGAAAGAAAAAGAAAGAATGGAGAGTAATAAATAGACGCTTACCCTTCCTTTTATTTTATGGAGTTAACGAAATCCTTTTGTTATATTTTGTTTCCATTTTTGCCTTTAGTTTGTTTCTAGTTTGTCTTGTCTTTTTAAGGGCTAAGCACTTCAACTTTCCTTTTGTAAACTTCCCATATTTATGTGGCAATATTCACGCTTCTCCTGCATACGGGGTTTATGTTTCACAGTCGATTAGATACTCTCGTGCCTGTATTAAGTATCAGGATTTTCTGAAGATATCAGTGCTTTTGTCACATAAATTACTACAAAAATGATATATCAAATCAAGGTTGAAGTAGTCCCTCCTAAAATTTTATGGTCCCCATCACGAATTGGTTGAAATATATAGAATCAGTGTATCTAAACTAGTTATGGACCTGTTACCGGTAATACAAGAATAAGTTGACCTCTTCTCGGATTGACATTAAGATGGATTTGAGATGTAGAATTCAACGACGGGTGTTTCGCACAGGACAGGCGATGCTTACCCTTCCGGAGCACCTGAACTTACCTCTGTTTTGTTAAGGAGTTCGTGGATTCCAAGCTTTTGTTTCTTTTGTTTACGTTTTATCTTTTGTTTGCTTTAAAATTTCAAACAAATCGGACATAAATCGAAGAAATGGTCTATGCATAACTTGAAGATATTTTTAACAAGCACAAGTACGCTATAGATGTTTAAGGGAATAACAACAGCCTTAGAAAAAGAAACTTGGAATAAAAAAGTCGTACAAAGAAATGATTACACCGCCTTAGAATGAATAAAGAGAGGCAAGACAACTAATTATGAAATCCTGTTGATTAATATGCATAAAAAACAACAAAACACACACACACACACACCTGGTTAAGAAAAAAATATGTTTCAGTCTGTTGTTTTCACGTTCCGAAATTAATGTCCTTTCAATGAACAATTCTAAATTGTGTCGGTTCATGCGCAGCGTCCAGTCGAACCTGCATACGGCGTGAATATTTCTAGCTTGATACGCTATTACAAGACTTGTGTTTCCTATCAGATTTTTATTAATAGAGGGTTGCCACTGAGAGGAAGAATTTATCGTGTAAAGAATAAAGTCACGACATTTTTTTTCGGTTGAAATAATGAATTGGTTGATGAAGATGGATATATTTTCATTGTCGTGACTGCACATCCGTTCTAATACGGGTTGTGACTAACACAATATTTGACAAAGTTACACTACACTAGTCTGTCGGAGCATCGAATGTCCCTACCTTTTATAGACTTTGTGTTACTACAGCTTTCGTTTTCAATGTAGTGTTATAGGCTTAATGATTCGTTCGTTGTTTCATTTATTGGCAGCGTTGTTGTCTAATTTCTGATATGATATTCCTATAGAGCAGCATGCTTGATATAAAATATAGAACGTGATAATGGAATGACATGAATATTGTAGCTGCGATATTCATAAGGATGAAATATTAAGAGACAAAAGAGAAGCATAAAAAGTCAAACTGTTTTGTTGGAGATGTCTTCATGTAAAGCTTCAGTAGCTATCAATACGCGCTAATAAGGTACAATTTCAAAGACGAAGAAATTGTTATATGCAATGATTTCAACATGTAAAGTGGCTTTGATTTATAATTAACCTTCATCGGCATGAAAATTCTGATAGGATTGTCAAGCTGTATGATACATTATCAACCGCGAAATTCGCCCAACCGAACTGGAAATTGTCCAATTAATCTAATTTAATTAATTCATACTTAAGATTTTTTCACAAAAAGGTCAAGATGAAATTTAAGATTCGAATTGTAAATTTCCATATTTATGTAGCAATATTCCAGCTTCCCTCTTTATGTTTTTTTCTGTATTAATATATATAACATAAAGGAAAGCATGGATTAATTTTACTTACACAGATATTTTTTAAAAGTTAAGGTTAGACCTCGTCAAAAGAAGTCACATTGCACCTTTTTTGAGGCTTTGTGACGACCCCTGGATTCAACCATTTACGGAGATGGTTTATGGTCTCATTGACAGTCACGCTACATCTCATATTGTGTTTAAGACGTCTCTTTGATCCCTCTTTTCTTTAATATGATTTCATATTTAATATTCAAAAACCTTTTTTCAAATTAGTGAAGGAAATATTCTACAGGATTAAGAGCATACGTACGGCTCATTTGAAAAAAAAACACATGCTGAAACATTGGGATCGTCCTTTAAATATTAACAAATCCGAGAGCTGTTTGGAAAATCAGGTCATAACTGGTCATTATTTGGTTAAATAATAAGGTTCAGTATAAAATTTTTTGATACTATTACGACACGACAGAGATCTTGTTAAAAATTCACTTGATTTTTTGTAATTTGTGTAGGAAGATCTGAGAATTGGTTAGTGAGCAATGTGGATGTTTGAAACCCTCTGACGTTGTTGTTTTTATCATATGTCTCACACAGCATTGTTAACCTGTTATAATTTCAGATGGTATAATTTGTATTGCTACTTCTCCTGATCACGTATGCATAATTAGTCAAAAATGCGTTATATAATGTTGAATTTCAACGCCGCCAAAACTTCATACAAAAGTTCGAAGTCAAACAACGTGCAAGCAGATAATTTAAGCCAGAAGACAGACCATGAACTAAAAAGGAGGAACAAAAAAGACAAAATACTGATAGAATTGTTTGAAATATTTGTTTTGCAGAAGACAACGGATCATTTTCTGAGAAGTTGGGTAATTAAGGTTTTTCATTTTTCCGTCTGGAGTTTGTACTCCTTTGTAATCCTCCCCTTTACTCTGAAATGGCTCTGTCCAAGATAACCAGTAAAAAACCAAGATTTGCATGTAAATGAAATACAAAGATTTCAGAAAACTGAGCGAAGATCACAAAACTTTTAAATATGCAAAGTCGTAAATTGCTGTAAAGGTAGTATCACATTTACTACTTAGTTACAAACGTATTTTACACCAAGGGTTTTAGACTCCGGTTAATTTTTCGTTGAGAGTTTCGGTATGGAACCATGCTAAATGAAACTTAAAATTAAATATTAATAAAAACATGAAAACCGTCGAAGGACAGACAAGACAGTATCCAAAAGAATATTAAGGAAAAAAACAATAAATGTCAATGAATCCAGTAATAAATCAGAAGAAGAATATTCATATAGTGAATCAGAATGAAAAAAATGAGAAGCCTAACAAACAAATTATACGTATAACCAACAAATATTAGTTGGCTTTCTTAAAGATAACTTCAAGAACTCATTAGTGTTTAACGAAATAACAAACAGGCTCAGAGAAGAAAACATGAAAATGATGTTGCAGCATAAAAAAAGAAAAGATATCGTACAAGTATATCGAAACGATTAAACCGAGATTAGGACGGGATAAAATTACGAACAATGAAATCCTGAAATAAAAGGCTATCGCAAAAACAAACTCTAATTCAAAGAAAAATCTGGTTGACCGCATTGTCGTGACTGCTAATTCGTTCTTATACTGGTTGTGACTAATTTCGATTTTGACCAACATTGATTAATTGTTGCTCAACGTCCAGTGGCAAATATTTCATCCATATTCTGGACGGAAACAACTTAAGTTTCTAAGGGAAAGATTAGAGTCATCACTCCGGAAGTTTTTTGGTCGCCATCATGATTTGGTTGACCGGTACGAAATATCCATTTCAC
>JAULBM010006921.1:0-21775 GCA_032357055.1 Geukensia granosissima
ACAAAACTCCAGGTAAATATGTCATTGTTGACAAAATATCATCAGCTGTTTCCTACTTCCGGTTTGGATAGCGTTTTAGTTTAATCGCAAACTCCGCTTTATTGCAAAATTTTCTCTGACAAATAGGCTTTGCAAATAAGCGAAATCCACTGTACATGTAAGTCATATAAGTCATGTAAGTATTATGCAAAAGTTATAATATGGAAAAATTCATCCTGCCATACTTTTGTTTTAGAGATTAAAACCAGGAGATCCAATTTTGAGTTTTCGACAGTGTGAGCGCCACACATTCTCCATCAGGACAGACAGAGAGGTTCGATATTGTATCACGGTGCAGGATTCTAGTGAAGATGGTAATAATGTGAAAACAACTGGTATTGTATCACAGAAGTTTGGTCTGGGAGAGAAAACTAGTAAAAGTGAGGTAAGTTGAAACATAAATTAGCAAATTCAATGCTGAAACAGATGTCTTGGTTTTCTTTTATAACTTGATGTAATATTCATTAATATTCATCTAGAGTTGAAGCGTACTTCACCATTTGTGCATAAATATTCATTGTGTATGGAAAAGTTTATTAAAGGACTACTTAATATTTCAGTTTTCTATATCATGTATGGAAGTAAATTCTGTTCTGGTGAATTATTTCATTTAGCATTTTGAAAAAAGCAAATAAAATACAGATCCCTGACTATTTTTGGGGACAGTCATTTATTGAGAGGGACAAAGTAAGATTTTTCATGTTTTAATGAAAGATATTCTTATTTTTCTTTTTGTCTATCAGAAGTCATGTTAATGTTGGAAGGCCTTTTTTCCAGTTCTGAGATAAAACTGCTTAAAAAGCTAAAATTTTCAGTTTGACATAGTAAGACCTCCAATAATGGACAAATATCCACAACACAAGGCAGTCTGTTAAAGGTCCCAAAAATAAAATGTGAAACAATAATCAGCCAAATAATATTTACCATGTATATTTGAGCAGGATTAAACAGATGTGTGGGCACTTAACCCTCCTTCTTATGTGGAATGTTGTGACAACACCACTTCAAAACAAACCTTAAAAACCAACTGAATCAGATTTAACTTATGAAGTTGATGCATAGTATCAAAACTTTTCAAAATGATACAAGTATAACTTTTATTTAGATAAATTATGAGTACATAAACTGTCTTTTAACGTTAAGATTGTAATTATCTGGTATAACCTCCACGCTATTGTTCAACATGCCTCCTTATTCCCCTGACCAAATGCTGAACCCTGTATTGTGTAAACCTCTGCCATTCAGCGATAAGAGCAAACCCTAATTCATTCAGGTTTTGACATTTCGGTTGTCACTGATTGATTTTACGACCGATAAAGTCCCATACACGTTCGATCAAGTTCATGTCCTGTGACATGGAGGGCCATGGCAGTGTTTCAATGGACTCTGCTTCAATAAAGTCCCTTTCAATCTGGTCTCAATGTGGCCGAGTGTTGTCATCTTGGAACACTGGTCTGTCTGCAAGTGCATGATTACCAAAATGAGGCAAAACATGGCTGTCCAAGACGTCATCTCCGTATTTTTGGCCATTCAGACTACTGTCAATAACCTGTAACGGAAGCTTAGTCATTTGAAAAGCAGCCCCACATGGTTATGCCACCACCACCATATGCAGTAATTCCATGAACGTTGTTGCTGTTCAGTGCTGTATTCCATTCCCTCCAAACACCAATTCAACCGTCCACAGGCTTCAACAGGAACCGGCTTTCATCGGACCAATGAATATTTTTCCAACTCCGTAGGTTCCAGTGACGATGGAGTCTAAACCACTCTAGGCATGCCTGGTAGTGTCTACAAGTTAATTTTGGGCACTTCACTGGTCTACGGGCATGCAAACAAAAACTATGCAGCCTGTGAACAACAGTTCTTACACTAATGCGACCACCAATCGGCCACATACCTCTCAATTGCACTGCCATTGAAAATGGATGTAATATGGCTAGACGATTAAGGTAACGGTCTTCTCAAGTAGTTGTTTTACGGGGTCGACAGAATCTTGGGGGGTCTTTGACAGTTCCTGTGTGTCTATGGCATGCTAAAAGTCTGCTAATCACAGAATTGTTCACTTCAAAATTGGCTATTTGGCGATTACATGCCAACCGCTTGCCAGCGATACTCATTTTCGTCTTACAATTTCAAAAAGCTTTTTCAAATAACCATTAAAGGAAAAATGTACATGTAATCAGTCAAAACAGTTTTGTGTAAAATTTGAAAGTATGATTTGGGCCAAACAGGCTTTTGAAACCTTATTTAAATGTTCAATGATTTATCGATTGACACCTTACTGGCTAAATAAAGGTAATGATGGTCAATTTCATGTACATGTATTAAATGTATACTAAATTGCCTTATTAGAAAAATATATTGGAAAATACTTTGGTGATGCTTAACTTTTGGCAGACTGTATATAAGATAGTTGTACAATATTGGTTATGCATATACATTATTAGGAGTACATATCAGTCTGTCATATGTCTTATGTCCTTGACCTTATTTTCACGGTCCATTGTCTTAGTAAAATTTTCTTGTTCGGACCCTAGTTTAAAGGTCAAATAAAATATAGCAGACTTACAAATACCCCTTTGACACTTATCTACAAATGTACAATACCTCAAGTCCTTGTTTAGCTTGAAAACTATATCAAGACTATTTCAATAGATTTAAGTCATTAGACCTGTAGTTAAAGCTGGTTTGAACAGGATATGAGAACTTTATGAAAAAGTTCACTGGGCTGGACTACTTACATCCTATAGAGCTGAATTGAGTTGCCATGTTGGAAGATTTCTTGCCTTGTTCCAACTGTAGGTGGTAAACATCTCCAGTTTATCCGGAGTAAAAGTTTATTGATCCATAAACTGGTATAAAATTTTCTTCAACCCAGATAGCACCATATTTCTAGACCAGTTTAATTCTGTCTAAAAAATGTCTATTCAGCAATGAATTATACTTGTTCAGTGAAACCTATTTGGATGTGGGAATGAATTGGTTGTCTTTCTTTGAGCTATTTATGTGCAGGACCTAATTGAATTGTGCTCTGATGCCTTTCTTAAATGTAAAACTTGATGTAAAAATGGCAAATAATTATGTTTAATTGTCATGTATTACCAGAGGCAGACAAAAATGGATTTCTTTCAGGGAAACAAATTAAATTTAACTCTCAGGAGAAAATCTCTTTGGGATACATCTGTCTTGCTGTAGAGGATGGAATGAACGATTTATCATCAAATACAGTGTTGAGATCGACTTCTTGTCTATCTTTTCATATCCTGACATTTTTTATCTAATCAGGTACTCTGCAATAGATGAAAGTTCATTCAGAATTAACATTGTATCTGATCAACTGTAAATTTGATCAATTTGGAGCTGCCATATGGTGTATATTACATCACTTTCAATATATTCTTATTGACATACTATAAGATTATGTTGGGTTATTTGTTTTTCCTGGACTACATGGTTTTGTGATAAGACTGTTTTGACTGCTACACAACTTTGAAAATAAATTGTTTTTTCTGATACACATATTTATACTTTTGCATGATAAAGCAAACCAAATGTTGAGAAAACCGAAAACCAGACTGATTCTTAAGTCCCTTTATACCAGTTTTTATTTGCTTTTAACCTGCATAAACCGAACACCTATGACTGTAAATTTCTTCAAGTTCAAAATAGGTTGGATGTAAACAGGTTTCCCTGTATTTGTAATTGGTGCCCAAATTTTGTGTTTGTAAACCATTTCCTTGATAATTTATATAATGTTTGCTTACTTCCTGATATATGTTTGTCATGATTGTCTTTGAAGGCAGTTTTACTTGTTTTTATCACTCTATATCTAATATCAGTGTTTGTATTTATGTTTTTCCTCTGACATGTGACAAAGGCATTGTTATTAAGTTGTTTTCAAAATTCAACTTTTAAGCCAACCTGGCTAAAGGCCACTGTCAGCTTTTGTCATTACTTGGCGTCCTGCATTTGTAAACCTTCATTCTTTTTGAATGGAATGGAAATTTTTCCTTCGAAACCACTTGGGAAAATATTTGAAAGGAAGCATGTATGCAGGGATTGACTTATATGAAATTTCCTCATTTCTTTTTGATTCCAAAAAAGATATGACAGCCATAAATGTTGCTTGATTCTGATAGGCTGATAAATAATTATATCTTCTTCTCAGAACTACTTGGCCAAATGGAACAATATTTGACATGAAGCTCTAAGCAGGTCCTTTATTAAGATTCCTTACTTTATCACAATCAGACAAAAAAACAGTGCTGCCACTTTTAATTCTTTTTTCTACATGGGTGATACGTTAAAATTATGTCCCAGAAACCCCTTGGCCAAATAATATAATATTTTACAGGAAACATCTTTGAAAGATCATTTATGAAGTTTGACTACAATCATGTCTGCCATTGTCCATTTAATGTTTGTTTCCCATTGGCCCAATGTAATGTGAGCAGCCTAAGCCTCTAGTTTAATGTAAAGCTAATTTGTTACCTACCTACCTTCATTGGATACCACCAAATATACATTTTATCAACATTAAGCACAAAGAAGTTTTTGATTGACCAACATTACATTTAATCAAATTATCACAGATAAACCAACATAAAACATAAAAAAGACAAATGACATGCTGATTATGATGCTTGAGTTTGAAATTCTGAAATGATACAACTGTGATTACAATTATGTCAGACTTCCTGGATTTCTGATTATAATTTAAATCATGAAAAATTTAAAGAAAGGGCAGATGTTTTACCATGTTGATCGATTTCTGCAGTAATGCGACTGAGCTTAAAGACTGCAAATAAAGATATAAAAGTCTTATTTCCTTTACACTGTTATACACATGTACATATTACTAGGATGGCACAATAATCAAGTCTTCTTTCCTTGACATTAGACAAGGGCTTAAAAAGTAGTGGAATTCAGTGCTACACACAACAGTATAAACATATACAGGGTATTTTCCCTGTTTTTAGAATTACATTTTTTTCCACAAAGATATAATTTCTACACATATAATATAGATTAATATTTTTGACAATTTCACAAAGATTTTCCAAAAGAATACATCCAATTCTAAGTTAAATCTGAACATATTTTTGTTGGATCATAGTAAATTTTCATTAAAAAAACTAGATCTATTCAGTTATTGTATTTCAGATTTTACAATTAGAAAAGATATCCACACCTAGTTCATTGTATTTCAGATTTTACAATTAGAAAAGATATCCACACCTAGTTCGTTGTATTTCAGATTTTACAATTAGACAAGATATCCACACCTAGTTCATTATATTTCATATTTTACAATTATACCAGATATCTACACCTAGTTCATTGTATTGCAGATTTTAAAATTTGAAAAGATATTCACACCTAGTTCATTGTATTTCAGATTTTAAAATTAGACAAAATATCCACACCTAGTTCATTGTATTGCAGATTTTACAATTTGAAAAGATATCCACACCTAGTTCATTGTATTTCAGATTTTACAATTAGACAAGATATCCACACCTAGTTCATTGTATTTCAGATTTTACAATTAGAAAAGATTTTACACCTAGTTCATTGTATTTCAGTTTTACAATTATACCAGATATCCACACCTAGTTCATTATATTTCAGATTTTACAATTAGACAAGATATCCACACCTTTGTATGTAAGCTTTTCAATTCTGTTTCCTGCATCATGATGTGTAAAGACCACAGACCAGCCATCTTCTCCAAGTTTTAAGATGTGTTTTGTTGTCGGCTCACTGGAATTTCCCCTAATGTGCACCTATAAAACAACTTTATCATACTCTTTTGTATCGCTATAAATGGGTTTGATTAATATGCTTAAGTTATTAATGTTATATTAATGTGCCTTAATTTGAATATTATGTTTGTTTGTTTTGACATGCATTTCTGATGGTCCAGTATATTGAACTTTATTTAGTCAATTATACATGATTTGTTTACATCAGACTGCTTTTGTATGTGTTATCTGCTTTTCAGTTTATAATTTGTGATAATAAGAACTGACATCTGTTATAGTATTAAAGTGATCCCTATTGTCTTTCGAGGACAATTGATCAGTCTGCTATTCTGTGATATGAAACGCCAGTATTCAGCTCAAAGTTCTTGTGTTTTTATATTAATCTGTGACGGAAATAAAATGTAAATATTGTATTAAGTTATTTTAATTAATCTACTAGTCAGTGAAGATTGTTTTAAGCGAAACAAATCATCCACCTGTCAGTTCTTTTACCTTTAGTCTGCCTTACTAATCACAAAAAGATATATCTTTCAACATTTTGAAAATTATTATACAGACTGTCCTTGGTGAAATAAGGTAAAACATATACATGTAGCATTATATCAGGGTTTTTGCTGTTATGAAAAAATGTTTAACATTAGACTAATTAATCAGCTTGAGCAAATCACAAGTGTGTCAGATTCAGATTAGTTGTATAATATCAAAGGAAATGAAAATAAATATGAAAATAGGTGTGACAAGGAAATAGTATAACTAAGCCATAGATTATATTATGTATTTACCATATTGATCCAGATAATTGTATCTTAATTTACTGTCCATGGAGAGCCCACTGTAAATCAATATAACACAGGATTCTGAAAAAGAGAATAAAAAACTATATATCTGTCCGTTGCCATGCTACTCAAGTACCTTAATGATTAGGGTAATCAGATTATTGTGGTAGGAGATTTAACAAATCTGTCATCAATTTACAAAGTGCAAATTTTTCAATCTGTAGGCGACAATCAGGAGGCACATCTAATTGTTCATATACCTTTGTTGTTTTATTCCTAAAAAGATGATTACTTCTTTTAACAATTGAATTAGATGACAATTGAATTGGATTCAGTGATTGGATCTCCTTACTTCAAGATATATGTTTTATGTCACCCTGAAGATTCTCTGACCTTTACTTATTTCAGTCTGACAAGAAGAAATTTGATTTACATTCTTTCTTCATATTTCACATGGATTCAACTTCAGTCCATTTCTGGCCAATTAGATTGAACTTTTGTTTTATTAACTTTACCATAAGTATTGTTGTAAGTGTTTTATTGTTCAACAGTAGTTTATGTATTGTTATTTTTTCTTTAAGTTGAATTTCATGAGTTTTATTTGAGACATTTGTTTTAATAGAATCATGTTAGAAGACATGATGTCCAATAAATTATTGTAAGTGTTTTTACAAGTAGTTAGTCTTGTTTAATAGATCAGATCTATTCAAGGAGATTGGGTTAAAAATGAATAATGCAAAAATTGTTTGTTGAACACTAGAAGTAATTCTAAGAAAATTTTGAAATATTCTGTTAATGGTCTGAGACCATGGATTTTCTTGTAAGGTTAATAACAATACTTCTGATAAGGATAAATGACTGTTAAAAGGTCTGATAAGGATAAATTACTGTGAAAAGGTCTGATAAGGATAAATTACTGTTAAAAGGGCTGATACGGATAAATTACTGTTAAAAGGGCTGATACGGATAAATGACTGTTTAAAGGTTATTTAAGTCTATAATGGTTTAAGATTGTGGTCAGTTGTAATAATATTTTCTGTTTTTTT
This sequence comes from Geukensia granosissima, assembly GCA_032357055.1. Lineage (NCBI taxonomy): Eukaryota > Metazoa > Mollusca > Bivalvia > Mytilida > Mytilidae > Geukensia > Geukensia granosissima. The sequence continues at coordinate 7,630 of JAULBM010006921.1, forward strand.
GTTATATATTTTGCATTTATATTTAAGAGGTGTTATGATTTTTATACTTTTCCTAAAAAGCATAGGTTTTTATTATAAGCCCTATTGTTAAAAAGTTTCTGTGATTTGATGTTTTTTATTTATTATTACATATTTAAAGCTGGTTTTGATCAATGTTATTTATATGTTTGAAAGAATTTTTTTCTCATTTTTATTGATATTTTGCAGTCACTGTTCTGATTATATTTATTTAAAGGATTAACAATGTTTTATATTCTTAGGTATTAATTATCACAGATAGTTAACCAATATACATGAATTTTCAAGTATATTGTATCTTTCTGAATTAGGTTGCAGATTTGTAAAATGTTGAGCTTTTATTAACAAATATCAGACTTCATGTCTGAAAGAAATTTTCCAACAAAAAGTCTGATGTGTTCCCTTTATGCCTTAAATGGTAACAGAAATACATATCAGTTAATGTTTGGGATTTAAGATCCATGAAAAATAATTGATATTTGAATTTTTTCATAATTAGGCAGTATTTATTCATTTCGTATTCATTTTCTATTGTAAAAAGTGCATATTAACATGAAATTAATTGCTAAAATATTAATTATTCTTTGCAAGAAATGCTCAGTAGATAAGTTTATTGTTGATTAAAAAAGTATTGCTTCCTTAGAAAAAAATAAGGATTGAGCTAGGAACATATAAAAATGGAAGGAATTTGTTGTTGAATTTGTAAATGAGATGATTGTTTTTCACTTTTGCTCCAGGTTAGGGATGTTTTTGCTTACATGCATGCAGTATTTGTTGACATGTTATTTATTTATTTCCAAATAACTAAGCAGAATTTCCTACATAAATGTGAATCCCATCTCTGTTCTTGGTTTTTAAAACATTACAAATAGGTGCTGCAAAAAGCATCAGGTCAACCATAGCTAAAAAATGTGCTAAAGATAAAGACCACAATAAGTCCACATGAAGTTGAACATCTCTGTTTAGGCCTTAAACACTGTTTATTTTTACTTTTATGACTATTTAATGCCTACTCTGGCTATTTTACTGGATTTTCTTGGTAAATATTGTTAGAATCATTCAACAAAATAACCTAATAAAATGGTCGAAGAAATGAAAAAGTCTTATAAGAAGCAGTTTCTTCTTTTGTTAAGAAAAGATTAAGAACAAAGGCTTTTAAACTAATTGTAATGAAAACAAAAATTCACCTATGTGCACCTTATTTAATGAAACTGCTGTTTTTAGGTTTGATCAAGTAACAACCCAATTTCTCATTATGTGTAATAAATTATTCATTCTCTTACTGCAGTTGCATTAATATGGATTAATTCTTATTATCTTCCTTTGTGAACACTGTTGTTTCGATGACAAGTGTAAAAATAATCTACATTGTTTATTTTTTACTTTGGAAGATTTTTATCACACTCTTTTGTTCTTCCAGTAAACAATAAGTGAAGTTAGAAACAGGAATATATATTTAAATTGAAATATGACCATTGCTTGGAATAAATAGAAGGTGTTGAAATTTAATTCATACCCAAGAACATGACTATTTTTATATTGTCCTCATTTTTATATGTTACAATGTCCTCATTTTAAAAACTATGGGGTTTTTTTGTCTTTGACTTGTTCCAGGGTTTAGTAGCTTCTCTTCCAAATATATCACCATTCTAGAGGCACAAATATTAAAAGTCAATGTTAAATCGCATTCAAAATAATTTTAGGGTAAAATTTAGGTCTTTTATACTTCTTATTGTGGTCTTTAATTGTTTGTAGATTGTTCATTCTGTTGCTTCTCAATCATTCAAAATGCTTTCTCATTGACAGTATCAGTAAATGTTTTCATTCAAGTCAAGACTTTTTCCAAGTCCAGAGGATATTTTTCTAGAATTTATATTTTTCCAGATCTGCTGTCTAGGGAAAAGGGAATTCTGGGACCAGCACCAGATGAGCTCAGCAGTTTATTACCGTTAAGTATTTTTTATGTGAAAGTTTTTCTGGAATTTAGAGGACTGCACCATTAATGAACTTTCTAGGGTTTTTGTATTTTGGCCTGTTCCTTGAGAAATTGCAAAAACTTAATACATGTAACAATCCAATTTTACTTACTTTAGATGAGATATAAAAAAATTCCTTGATCCTGAAAATACATGCTCATGCAATAACCCAAAACAGTTTACAATAACTCAAAATTGTTTATATATTTTGATTAATGTTGAACTTTCACTTAAATTTATAAAACCTCGATTTCTTTATTTAGTACAGATTATTAGTTAAAAGTTCCTTTAATTCTTTCTTTATGAAATCTTGACATTAAAAAAACTGAAAAAAAAATTCTGAAATTTGATTGATAGACAAAAATTGTGCCATATTTTACATGGGATATTGGAAAATATTTTCATAACTTATTTTCTTAGTTATTGGCTGCTGAAATATTGTTGTATTGCTGATGTTATTTTTTCAATGACTGTTAAACATACTTTATACATACATAGTATTTTAATACCTTGCTGTGATATTTCTGTGTTGTGTATCTTTTCTGTTGAATAAAAATATTTCAAGCTCTTTTGTTTATAATAATACTAACTTACTGCACAATATGAAAGGCAAATAAATTCACATAAAAACAGAAAATTTTTTATAAAAATATGTTAAATATGGATCATGTCTTTCGACAAAGTTCAATTTTGACTGCTGTTTGATGAGTGGCTGACTCATGGACAATAATGGCACAACTTTTATTAATATATATTTATTCCATATTCTTTCTCTAAAAAAAAAGTTTAATCAATAATGTAAACTGGAAAAACATCACATTACATAATGTAATTGCAGCATAAAATATTCTGAGAAAGTTTTATGTTGAATAGTAGCTTGAATTCCAGACATAAACATCAAAAATTTTAGCAGCTGATTTACAGTGTTCTATTATGAATTGAAATTCATTTGGGGATTTTTTTTCTGTTCAAACATAACCTGTTAACATTGATACATCGCTGGTAAAAAAAACACCACATACATATATATATGACTTGTTATCCATGATCAATTGCAAGTACAACATTAGCTTTCTCTAACGTCAAGCTTTGACCTAACTTACTGTACAACATAAATATTTCCCTGTAGGATTTCTTTTAAATAATCACATAATTTTGCAGTCATATTATGTTGTGAGCTCTTAGCAGCAATGTTTTCTGCTTGTGAAAATTTGGTTTGCATCCTTTAAGTTTTAAACACAAAAGCAGCAACTGTGATTCGTGGGAAAGATTTTCCCTGTCATCTATCTTAAATTTATGTTTTTTGCTCTACATTTATTTCTTTTTTAATATGTAGGTCATAATTTTTTCTCTGTAACAGTCTTCAATATATGAGGATAAAAAAGTTGGCTTTAGGGCACATACAATTCCATAACATTTAGCACAAAATGTGAAAGCTACACATCTTATATAAAATAAATGTGAAAAAATAAAAAAGAAGGATAACAACATATTCTGATTGTTGGAAACCACTTTAAGTGGCTGAATATGCAATTTACCCCTCAGGTGTTCCCACACGACCTGGAAACTGAAAAATATTTGGAATTTCATTTAGGATTTTCCAGGCCTTGAAAAGTCCCTGCAAACATGCAAACATTCGGGAAAAAGTTGTGAACTTTTTTACGACAAAAGGACTTTTCACAATAGATAAACAAAATCATGACGTTTTGTATCAAGTATTCGTCCTAAAATTTATTTTTATTACTGCACCACATTGGCACAAGACAAAATAGAAGACTTCTAAAGGACACTTTTCCTTTCTTCACATTTAGAAATCAAGATCCCTTTGACTCATTTTCGTGTCACCCGTGCCCCTCCCCATACGAACATATTATTATGAGAACCATGGTACATACGACAGATTACATGCAGACTCCCTTCACCTGGCAGGAACATAACACCTGTTTTTCTTTCAGATAGTAAGGGCATTTACCTACAGGAGGAAATAAAATCAAATGTTACTGTTGGAAACAAAATTAATTGGTAGCGTAAAATCAAGAACAATGCGATAGCGACATTCACCTTTGCATTTGACTTGGTACTTGTAATTTAACTACAAAAAAACAAAAGCAGAAATGACAACTACATATCCTTACCAACAGAAGATAGCTGTATTAGTACGATAGTGGATACTATCATACAAATAGGTAAAAATATCATTCGACACTGTAAATCCTTTTAAGCTTTAAGCAGGAAAAAATTTACTAAATGAGATGGGTCAAATTAGAAAGCTGAATAAAACATTACAAACACAGTCCCCAGAATTAACATCAGATCCAAGAACAAGAGAGATCATTCCGGAGTTGGATCAAGGAAGTAAAATTCCGCCTCTACACAGCCCATATACTCCCTATCAGGACAAAGGCCTCCTGCAGTCAACCATATGCACCACTCTTGTTGGTCGAACTAATTTATTTATTGAATGATGTATTAACATCTGGAAATAAAAATAAAAAATATAGCTAGCAGGCAGCCCGGGTTTAACTGAGCTATCTGCTTTATTCTTCATCAAATAAAATCTAATTCCCAACCTGGCAGCACGGATCTATCCGAGCTATACTGTTTAAATAATTTGATATTGTGATCTTTAATATTAGTAACTTCTCAAAAACAACGAGCATGATAAAAAAATCAGTTAAACAATACCGAAAAAGACTCACAAGAAGGGCATAAAGGCAAGTAGCCTGCATCATGACTTTCATACTATCGATCAGCGGAAACTATACCACAAATCAAAGTTCATACATAAGAAGAAAGAAGTTGCTCAAAGGAACCAAGCTCATAAAGCCAGGCAATAACCTATAGAATCCAGTATATCTGACCTGCCAAAAGCTTGAGATTCTTAAACATAAAGTATCGCCATGTTAAATACAGTAGGTAAAAGTAAAAGGAATAGACAAACTAGGGGCAAATACTGAAACATAAATTAAGACTTTGACAAAAGAATGGATGGTTCTTTGGGATAACAGCAGAAATTTGTCAATATTACCATACAACTTCCCTTATCAATATTAAAGAATTAGTGTAGATGTGAGCAAAATTAGTGTCATGTGTAATAGTGTCCTACCTGTTATTTTATTTCTTAGGAAAAGCCAAGAGGACAATATTGTGGTTTATTCCGTCCTCAGAGTTTATCTTTGGGAACAGTAGCATAAGTGGACAAAATTTCATAGGGGACACAATTTTATGTTACATAGATCTGTTTGTCTTGGGAATACTCTATTATAATTGCACTGTAAGCACCACTCTGATAAACGAATCTATTACGAGCAATTTTACATCAATAATGTCCGCACTTGGAAAAGTTACAAAGGATTTGCCAAAAACATTATAGGACAGCAAGGCCCAAATTGGAAAGCATCCCCTACGATAAAAGATCTGCTTACATTTAGTGAGAAACAATTCCAAACCTAAAAAAATGGCCGACCGGATGAAACATTGGAACTGGAAAAAATCTGTCTGATGCACTAACAAGTAAAATCAAATAAGCTGGTGACTTCCATTTTTCAGGTTATTCGACAATGAAGAGTCTTTTCAACCGTCCAATAATGCCTTATCACAAGAATTACATGATCACCTGATCCCACTCCTGTTATGTAAACGAGTTTGTGGATTCCAAGCTTTTGTTCCTTTTGTTCACGTTTTATATTTTAGTTTGTGTCTCTTTATAATATGCGCTTTTGATCTCTCGCATGGATATTCTACACTGGACTTACAAAATATAGTCTCTGATTTAAAATTAGAAGTACAAATGTTAGATTTCCGTCCAACATGTGCAGACGATATTGCTTTACTAGCAAAGAACACCAAATAACTACAAAATATGCTTACAACGCTAATATCGACATTCAAGGCACGACAGGGTTTCATCCACCCAACAAAGACCAAAACAGTCATACTTGACGAAAAACCCCAAAACGTTGAACAGTCAAGTACATTACCAAAAAAGGAAATGTTTCCTAAAATCGCATATAGTTATAAAATAAAATATTTAGAATGTTCCAAATTTAATTTCTAGACAAATTATAACCATCAGTTAACTTTACTGAACAATTGTTCAACAGAATTTAACATATTTAGCAAAAGTTTTCAATTCAATTGTTTTACGTAAGAAAAATTCATTTGGCTGATGGTAAAAATCCGAGCATAGAAACTTCATGAGACTTTAGGATTGTATTCAAGTATTTGATATCTTTTATTTTCATGCTCAAATTTTTCCGCAGACAAATATTATGAGTTTTAGGGCTATTTGACCTTTTATGACCTCTTTTCATTTATGGTAGTAGTTCTGACTGTTGAAGAAAAACATAAAACGGCACCTAGGCGAATCTGAAATAAGCCGGTCAATTTAGAAACTATAAGATCTTAAATGACATAAAGATAATAAATAAAGGAGACCGGATTAGTTTAGCAAGGAAAAAAATGTTACATGATAGCAACAGTATAAATCCAACATAATCTCTGTATTTACGAAACATAGGTCTTACCAAAATTTCTATATAGTTCTACCGCTAAATCTTACACAAACAGGTTTTAAACAAGTTTCACATTGCTCAATCATCAACCATCGGAAATATGACTGTCATTGTGTTTCCTTTCATAGGAGCACTACCAATAGAAGCTGAGATAAGTAAACGCCACGTTAGTTTCCTGCACAAAATTCTAGAATGTTACAACAGCTATGTACACAGACAACTTAATGTGAACAACGAAAATTAACAAGGCTTCTTTTTTAGGGAAACACTTACAATATACAAGCATAAATAATGCATGATATCATTTGTTTTAGGGTACTGGAATGTATACTCGAAAAGGTACAGTTTACATCTTTCCCACATTCTTTTTCCATGTATTTTTGTTAAGTGTATTTATTGTAATTAAGGTATTCTTTAGTCTGATTGGGTGACTTTCTGTTGGATTTTTATAGTTCGTTTGTTACTGCTTTTGATTTTTTTGATATTTTCCTTTGACCACTCGTCTTTGTGGAAGGGTTGCATTGAGATCCCACTAAACTAGTTTAACCCCACATCATGTCTCATGTGCCTGTCCCAAGTCAGGCATTGTGGTCATAGGTTTGTCTTGGTGTTAATTGTTCTGTTAAATGGACATTTTTTTATCGTATTCAGGTAAGAGCAGTATTATTTTACGCATACAAAATGTTTCAGTTTTGGCGATATAGAGCTTTTACAAGGAGACAAGGAGTGGAATTCCACTCTTGTTAAAGGCCCTGTGGAGACCTTTAGATTTGTAAATTCATCAGTTTTTCTCGTGGTTAGAGTGCAATCGCTCTGACATTTACCCGATAACTTTTCATTTTCATACACATCAACCATATACATGATGCATCTAGGGGTTTCTTCGGATGTTGACATTTAAAGCATGAACGACTCGGTAAACATGATTCTTATTGACATGTCCCACATCAACCATACTGGTTTGCATGATGCTTCTAAGAATAAAAACAGCAATGCATGCGTCAGATTGTAATGATGACTTATCACTATGAACGAATTGGTTAGGAAACACTTTAAAAGTCCATTAGAGCTTCCCGACATGTCCCACATCACGTGTAATTTTAACTATTACAAATAAATAATTGGCGCCAACAATATCAAATATTTTCATGTTAAGGTATACTCGACTTTTTGTTTCTATTTAAAGTATAAGGTAGAGGAGGAGTTGCTTATTGTAATAACAACTATAATAATTGATTACTTTTTGTCATTTCGACAAAATGAAAGGGTATATTTGACTATTTTGACACAAATATAACATTTTCTGTAAAAATACTCAATTTTTGGAGGTATTTTACTCGAAATAGATATGATCGCACAAAAAAATCACGAAGATATTTCAACCAAACATTTGTAATCGATAGATCTTTATTTGTGCATAGTTTGGTTGTGATGTTTTTGTGCGATCTATATTAAAATCGACAAAATAGTATCAAATAGTGCATCAAAGTAATCGTGTTTTTACATTTAAAGCATTTTGTATGTATCATGTAACCATTGTAGAATTAATTAAACTAAAAATTCTGTTGGATTTTCTTTTTATAAACATTATTCAATACAAAAATATAAAATAATAAATATTAGCCAATTTTCAATTTTTAGCCCAATTCTTGGGCTAAAAATGGGCCCCAACGACCCTCGTCCTTTATATAACATTGACATCATGTTATTTGATTTTTTTAACTTAAATATAAGTTATTTCAATGAAATCCATCGTATAGATTCTGTTAGCTCAAAAAGTTTCTTCACATGAAACCTTATTAAGATTGAAAAATTATCGCCATTCTAACGATGGTTAATTTCCTGCAAAATAACAAAACCTTTTCATTTGGAAAAATACCCTGCAGCCAGAGCCACATATTTTCGTCAGGATTGTGATTTATGCACACTCAGAATGAGCTACTTATTAAATTGTTCGCAGGTGGTGAATAAGTAGCTCTGTTTTAACGTTAAAAATGAACATGTGTTCCAGTGTGTCCAAATATCAAACCAGTTCAATATGCTTATTATAAAGCAAAAGCCAATCAGAATTAGCTTCCCATTAAAAATGTGAAAATAAGCATGCTTCATCAAGAACTTTCCTCTTCACCATGAACTTAATTTCATTTCATAAAAGTATGCAAACATTTGCCTACACTATGTCGCGTCACCATAAGGATGCGATGGTATACCTTCAAATCTAGTCACTTAAGTACTAAGTACTAACTTGTTAATAAAACCTGCTTGTTTCTTACTAAGCTTTTGATTCGTGAAAGAATTTGTTTAGTCCTCGGTTTCTTGTATTTAATAGTAAATTGTTTTAGTTCTCCCATGCGAGATATATGCGATCAAATTTTGATAGGATGAACCTTTGGTGGTACCGTTTCAGAACAATGCCCGTTATCCCCTCCTAATAACCCCGGTAACCGCCGTTGTTAAAATAAGATACAGTGTGAATTATTTTATGTTTAATAAAATAGTGTGTGAATTAACCAAAAATCTTCTCTAAAGTTAATTTCAACAAGCCAAACTTTATTTGAATTTTGAATGATCCTTGGGTGGTCCTTTAAATTGCAACTGTTTTCACCTCCACTACATTTGCAATAAGTTGAACATATAACCTTTTGTAAATTCACTTTAAAGTTGTCTGATACTGCTTTGTCAGTTTGGATATTACATTAGCTTAAGGGCCTTAAGCTAATCCCCTTTCAAAAATCATCATGGTTTCCGTCTGTCGTCTATGTTAGGCGCCACAGACGAATTTAGTAAAATACTATAATCTATTTGCTTAAAAATCTGCTCCTCTTAGTATCAATCGTAACCAAATGTTTATGGAATGGCACAGTGGTGTCATTGTGTCTAAATTTGTCCCTACAGTCCGATTTAGATGAGTTTGGATTTGAGTACTTCACTTACTACTGATCTTTTGGTTTTAATGCTACTGAAGTTACTCCTTGAAATGTGAATATAGCATATAAAATATAACATTGGTAAACTTGTATTCTGAGACAGTGGAGAGACAATACGTCAATAAAGCACACATTGAAAATTTTATTGGCTTTAACATTTGATGTCAAACTAGATTTCTGACAGCTACTTAAAACTCTAAAAGCAATTGATAAAGAAACCAAGTTCTCGTAAATGAATGGAAACAAACCCCATTGCATTTAGTTTTAATACGGTAAGTTCAAGAAAACAAGTCCTTCTGTAAATGCTAAAATCAAAGATGTTGACAGAATGTAGGACGAAAATGCGGAATTATATAGTGAACTATTAGGAGTGAATGTTGGTGACAAAGAGCAAATTTAAAAACCTTACAATAGAGCTATAAAGATTACCTTTACGGTGAAGTTTAATCGAACATCTGAAATTTAATTCCTTACGGATTTATTAAAAACTTTTTTATTAACAACATTTGCTTAAACGTAAAATGCCGTATTCCATTTCTAATCAAGATCTTATAGACATGATAGATACAGCCAGATTTTTGTATCAATTCTTAATATTTATGAAGGAATTTACCAAATGCTTTAAATATGTACTTTTTATGGTATCGAAATCCTTGACTTAATATTTTGCTTATAATACAGGAATTACGTTCATTAAATACTTAAACATTGCAAGCACACCGTAAAATGTTAATATATGGAGAGGAAATTTACAATTGGAATCGGGAAATCGTCCAATTTCCGGTAAATTTTAATTTAAGATTACTTTCAGAAACGCTAACATCCAAGCTCAGAAGGACAATTACAGCTGCCCTCATAACTTTATTCAATTTCAGTTTCATAAGATAATTAAATGTTTTGAAGAAATTAGGGCTATTGATTTCGAAAATATCATCAATGTAGCGATAGATGTTATCAAATTTGTCCATTAAACGAACTCCAAGATACCAAAGGGCGGACGGGAAGGAATAAAATACCGTTGTCAACAAGACGAAATATGTTGTCAATGCACAAAACACGAGACTGAAAACCAAAACTTGAATCATATAAACAACTGAAAACGAGGTTGAGCTCTTGTGCTCCTGAAGAGGAAGAAACTCCTGCTCCACTAGTGACATCCGCTGTATGAAATCAGATCTAAAAAAGATTGGTGACTTTGGCCATAAATTGGATTCAAAATAATAAAGGAATGTCAGGTTTTGAAGAAGCACACTTGATTCCCATAAGAATCTTCAATTTGAAAGTTACATTGTAAATTTTTCTCATTTTTTTCTCAATCGAAAAAAATATAGGAACCAGAGCAAATTTTTTTCTCTGATTGATCGATTTTAAAGATATTATTTTTAAACTTCCATACAGGATAGAACCGAAGTTTACAGAAAACTTCTTTATAAGGCTCATTTGAAAAAGAAATTGTCAGCTCCGCAGTGAAGTCAGGTTTGGTCATAATGGACATTTAGTTGTCTCCGATTTATATGATACTTTATAAGGGGTATTTTATAATATATATATAGAATCTCTTTTAGACACACTTTGAGAAATCCTTTTAATCACAATCTGAAAAACTAGGCCGTCATGTGAAAATTCCTTTGGATAGCGTTTATTAAAATCTAAAACATTGCTTCATACATTGGCAAGACGTACCAGTTAAAAATATATACACATTTATCTATTAAATCCTACTTAGAAGGACCTTTGTGGGATTAATATCAGTAAAATAAGAAGGCTGCAATTAAAGGGGCTCTGTTGGTACATAAGAATTCCTACATCCTAGCCCAACAACCTTGTCTAAGGCCTGGCGAATACCTTATGGCTTTTCTGTTCAGTAGAGGCATCGACCCAGTGGTTCAAAGTACAAGTTCACCAGAATGATTGTTGATTAAATAGGGTGAAATGCTATATGCGCATTTCAAAGAGTAACCTTTCATCAGTAGCATTACAACCAAAACATAGGAGAACCAAGATCCAAGTATTGTAAAATAAAATAACAAGCAAACTGAAATGGGTAGTCAATTCCAGCGGGAACTACACTTGTCATGTGCAATACAAAGAATGAAGCCTTCTTAACTAATTTATGAGTTTAGAATATAAATTATAACTGGATACACAAACTGAAAGAAAATATATATATGTTGATTTTCAGGTTAGAAAGCGATGCAAAGTTGTAGTCTAAATATGGTTTTGTCACGCCTGAGCGAGACATAGGTATTACTTTCCGGCGGCGGCTTTGTTAATTTTTTTTGAAACCAAATTTTATGCTGTCGCAAACCATGGCATTCGACATATATTGACCTTATTTTAATGGCCTAATGACTTTGAAAAATAATCGAAAATCTGAGACAAGTTTTCAGAACTGTTAACCTGAACTCACCATTTTTGTTCTGTAAATAGATATTGTTGAGTACTTGCCAGTCCACTATATGTCATCTGACCTTGACCTTATTGTCATGGTTGATTTACTGAAAATTTTCACACTCAGTCCAATTCTCAACAACTTTCATACCTAGACCTATCATTTTTGGTCTGTAGTAAATTTTGATGGAACATGCAAGTCTACTATACGTTAATTTTCACTGTCATATGAGCTAAGTCAAGTTTTCGCGCTTATGTCTTTATTACAGTCATAAAAAATGGTAGTTCAACAACATTTGGTATGTTTATTCATTGATAGTTTTACAGCTGTATTTCATGTCATGTGTCATTGACCTCATTTTCATGGTCGATCGACTAAATTTAGATTATCGTGTTAGGCCAATTTTTCAGAAGCTAAACATGATAGGTCAACAATATTTGGTGTATTAATTCATTCGTTGGTGTATATAGCAGTCACTTTTACTTAGGTGTGCCCAATAAAGAAAAACGGAGATGTGCTATAATTGAGAACGCCAGCCAAAATGGAGACCTCTAGATCTGAAAATGTCCTCTGTTTTCTCGTGGTTTTAAAGTAGTCTCTCTGGCATTTACCCAATATCTATTCATTTTCGTACATCAGAAACATCTACAGGTTGCCCCAAAGCCTTCAGTAATGGACATGTCCACACTCTTCGGCAAGACTACCCTTCCCCTCGTTTCACGTTCTAATGACTTTTGTCAAATACTCATGCATGCTTAGGAGAGTTTACAACTACATAACATTGGCCAACAATATTTAGTGTGATTATTCATTCTCCATTGTACATTTCAGTCTGCCTTATGATTTGATCACTTGACCTCATTTTTATGGTTCAACGATTGTATTTTATTGCTTATTTTCATTTCTCAGCAGATACACAACAGGTCAACAGAAATTGTCTTGATAATTATTATATAGGCGAGATATTTCTAGGCCCACTCTTATTTCATCTATTCTCCTCAGGTTTATAAGTATGCTGTATTTGATATGCTTTGATTGAAACTTTTGTCTCATTTGGGCATTCTGTTTTCTTCCTTAGGGTTGCATAAATGTTCATGACAAAACAAGAAATTAAAATCGGATTCCACGACTTTGTCCACATTAGATAATATTAGTTTTTTTGTTTAAATCATAATGTTAGCATTCGAAGCACCTCTGTTCAGAATCTCGATTGTAGCGTTGTTTTAAAAAATGAACAGAAACAGCACAATGTTGCTTTTTTAATTTGCTGCAAAACCAATTTTATTTCTCAGCATGTTTCATTGAAAGTTGTTTCTAATTTGTTTAAATGCCTTTATATCGCTGTTGCCTGAATTTATTTAATTTCGTTTACTGTTTATTTCACCATGAATGTCCAATTCTGACATGTTCTTGTTTTCACCACCAATGATTTTCTGTTCGCAATATTAGATCTGTCAATCACTCTTTTTCTGCTTCTTTTCATCCATTGGTTATGTAATTTTGTATTTCTTTAACTACGACTTAGGTCAAATGAAACAAAAGGAAAACATTTAATTAAGGATGTTCACATGTCTTAACAATGCAGACAATTTTTCATCTTCTCTGAAACTGGTATGCCAAATGGAATCAAACTTTACAGTAAGCATATATTGAATATCCTTTACAAAATTTCCTTGTTTCGCCCAGATCAGATTACATGGCAACCACGGGTATTTTTGTTCTGATTTGCTGATTTTATAAAAAGTCTTCTTTGAAACCGCTTGGCTAATTAAAACCATACTCAACAGAAAGCATCTATGGAAGGTCGTTTGTAACTTTTCCAGTTTAGTTCCGATCTGACTATAAACATGACTGCCATCGGCATTTTTGTTTCTGATCGGCTGATTTTAAACAGTCTTTTATCATAAACTGCTAGATAAAATGGAACAAAACTTGACAGGAAGTCATGTAAGAACTTTACAAAGTTTCCACGTTTCGCCCCGATGGGATTCATACATGTCTGCGAGAGGCAGTTCTTATTTCTTATAGGCCTAATAAAAATATATTCTGTTCTGAAACCACAAGGTCAAACGAAATAAAAACCTCACAGGAAGCATATATGGTAGGTCATTTCCAAAGTTTCCACGTTTCCTTGCGATCTAACCGTCTATAATCATATCTGATTGATTGATTGATTGTTGTTTAACGTCCAGTGGCAAATATTTCATGCATATTCAGGACGAGAACAAGTTAAATAATAAATCAATATGTAGACTGTAAGCAAGGGACCGGTAAGGGAGGTACTTTTAGACTGCCACTGGAAAAAATGCGGGTTGGATA
>JAULBM010006922.1:0-11812 GCA_032357055.1 Geukensia granosissima
CCCTCGTCCTTTAAAGTTTGATACAAATGTCTATTTGCAAAAACCACAACCAAGAACGTAGAACATCTCTATAATCTAAATATAAGTATAAATAATGATGATTAACTTTTTGCGTGGAAAACCTCACTGTGACTCGGAGATGAAGAACAGCAATCGAAGTGTTGTTCCTTTGCTTGGAATTTATATATGTGAAATTTTTGTTTCATGCATATTTAGATCAAATCCAACCTTTCCATTTTATTATAAAACAAAAAGCTTTACAGCATAATAAATTAAACATTAGACACATTCATATGTAGCGATATCTGCTATATGGTCGCCTGTGACTAGTTTTGTACAAGCCGAATTAAACGTTAGAAAGTATGGTTTTTGTCTCTAAACATGGTACAAGAACATCATAGGTTACAGACCCGTCACTTTGGTATGGGTTTTGGCATTCCTCATTCTGACAAAAATGAAAAGTTTGATGCAGACCGGATTTTTTTCAGAATGATATACGGTCACCAGGTTTTCACCTGCATGGTGTTTGACGACAAATTTTCTTTTTGGATTTATAAACAATACTTCCATTGTAAACGTTGATGAAGGAAAATCTTCTTTCTGGTATCTAGCATATTTGCATATTTGAAAACAAAAACTAAGCCGTAATTTTCAGTAATAAAACAAAAATTTTTAGTCGAAAAATGATGATCCTTAATTACCTTGAGTTCAGGATAACCTAAATTTCGATACAAATACACCATCATGCCAAGTTGAATGTAACTAGCTTGTATAGTTACTGAATTAATGAAAAGTTGGACTAAAGTGGAGGTTGATGCAGATGCCGAGGGAATTTCAAAATTCCAACTGTACTTACAATTCCTCGACGACATATTTCCACATGTATATGCCGGGGCTAGAGAAATGGTGGAAACAAAAACTGGAAATTTAAGATATATAGGTTAGAAATAGTTGGTTTCACAAAAAATGGGACCAAGAAACGTAAAGTAAAACATTTTACTAAATAAGTATATAAAATGATTATAAGCTTATAATATTATAAAACAAATTACAGCATACAATACTGATCGAAAAAAAAGAAGTGCACAAGAAAGGATGGATCTTTCTAAATGAAAGTATTATTCGAATGAAAAGCAAATAAACAATCTTCGCCTATATATTCGTTCTATATTTATTTTTACACAAATATACCATTGAGTCAGCAGTGCGGACTGTGTAAACTGAACATTACACACATTCATATGTTGCAAACTCTGCTATGTTGTCCCCTGTAACTAGTTTTGTACATGCAGAATTAAAACAAAGGAAATATGGTTTTGTATTTAAACATGGTTCAAGAACATCATATGTAACAGATCCGTCATTAATTATTGGTATTCTAATAAGTGTTTTAGCATTTCGCATCGTGACAAAAATGGTTCCACTCTTGTGAATGACAAAGTTTGATGCAGACCGAATATTTTCAGATTCATATATAGTTACTGGGTTTTCACCAGGTGTTTTACTACAAATTTTTTTTTCAGATTTATAGAAAATACTTTCTTTGTAAACGTTGATGGAAGAAATGCTTTGTTCTGGAACTGAAATAGATTCAAGTAGAACTCCTTCGAAGTTCACCACTTTAATACTTTTTTCTGCACCAAGATATATTTTATCATTTGAAATAGCTACTCCTTCTATCGGATATGAAAACGATAACATTTGTTCAATTTTTAAAGATTTTGTATTGCAAAATTGCAAGCAATTTTCTGACCTCTTTGAAATGGAAACCACCACTGTTTCTGTTTTAGGAACAACGGCGAGCCCTACGGGCTCAGTCTTGATATCAACACTGCCAAGGTATTTTCCTAGTATTGTATAAAGTAACAATTTGCACGATCCGAAAACGTTATACTGTGTATACACTACGACATCACTGTCAGTTATTGCAATATTCACCACACCACTGCCCTTGGCATCAAACCATTTAACCAGCGATAAATGAAAATTTTCGGAGATTTTGTTTTCGCCTTTCTCTGCTACTACCTGGGCAGTTACCTCATTTGGTAAATGTATTTCGAGGTGTTGTGTACTTAAGCTGCAGTTTATTTCCCCAAACCCCTGTAAAGAGGAAAACAAATCTGGGTTTTCTTTTAGAGTTATAGAATATTCCTTTACGTTGGACAACATCGACTCCAAATGTTTTTTACTGGAATTAAGTTGTGTTTGTAACTGACGACCGATCAGGAACGATTGTTTGTTTGTACCGTTTTCCTTAATAAACTGAAAAATTTCTAAACAATCGGCCATTTCGCGTTGGTTTCGAGAAACTTCGCGAGAAGATGAATGTAGATTAGCTAGTATTTCATTTTCTGTTTTTTCGACTTCTGAGAGTAGTTTATGTTCATATTTAGTAAGACACTGGACCGCCTTACTTTTTAAAGCTGAAATTCTTTCTCTTACCGACTGACAATCAGACCGCACATTTTCCCCTGTTCTTTCAATGGCAGTTGAAAGATTTAAAAATGATTCGTACATATGTTGAATGCCATCTCCACAGTCTTGAAAAGTTTTTGACTCTTTTGCATTTTCCGATGCGGAGTCAATTGATAATATCTTTTCGCAGGTGCGATGTTTATCAGCTAAGCAATCTCTACAGCATAATACATCATGCTGGACGCAAAAATATTGGAAGTCTTGCAAGTTATGGTCTTCACATTTTCGATCAAACAGAAGAGACGAAACTTTTCCTTGTGCCGGAAAACTTATATCGACTAGGCGGTGATCTCGCGTTGCTTTCAGTGACCTGTGGTGATCAGAGCATGCCACGCAGAGTAGTTCTTCGCACTCCAGACAAGTAGTGGTAGCGATATTGTTTTTGTTTAATGTCAGACATGGATCACAATCTCTGATATTCGCCATTTACCTACAACAAAAAAGTACTATTTCAACATTCAAGGCGTGAAAGCACAGATTAAGTCGAAGTATTGACTAAATATTATCGCACCAAAATGGGTAAAAATTCATCTTCTGAATTTTACCTATTTCTTTTTATAATTAAACTTAAACTATTACTGAAAAACATGTCAACAGAGCCAACATATTTCGGCCTGGTCTTGTCTTATTATCGAACTCAGAAAGGTACAAGTGAAATGATTGCAAAACATTTAGTGAAGGTCGACGGAAATACGACAAAAATAATAAACCTACAAGGAAAACACTTGAAAATACTAAATTTTATAAAAGGAAAAATATTTTTAATTTTTCAGCTTTTAAAACCGATATCTTCTCTGTTACTGACCGACAATGCGACCTTACTTTTTCCTGCGATTTTGTGATAACTAATGAAAGATTGCAAAAGGATTCATTGGCATGTTGAATGTTATTTGGACAGTCCCGATAGGTTACATATTGTTATGCATTTTCGAGGCGGATTCAGTTGATAATATATTTTCAGGGGGCCTAGGAGACCGAGTGGTCTAGGTAGTTGATTTAAACTTATCTGTACAGATCACTATATCCTATCACCTCTACGGCGTGACTGTACCATACAAAAACGCTTTGCGTTTAACTAGCATCGCACGTGATAAGGTTTGTCAGTTACCTGCCCAAGGTCGGTGGTTCTCTCCGGGTACTCCGGCTTCCTCCACCAGTTAAAACTGACCGCCGCGATATGACTGAAATATTGTTGAAAGTAGCGTTAAACCCCCAATCAAACATAATAAACAAATTGAGCAAGCTATTCTAGACAAGAACAAATCTTTTAAAAATCTGATTTTATTATAAATTTTCTATAAGGTCCTAAGTACAAAGTTTGACTGTGGCGACCATCTTGATTGGCAGGTTGGGTCACATCCTTGTATCATATTTGGTTTCAGTCCATTCTGTTGGTGTCTAAACTAGGAAGATTTTTGTATGAATTTTTCATAGGGTACAAAATAAAACTATAAGTTCCACGCTGGTGTCTATGTGGGATGACGGATCGGGAAGAGACTAACAACACTTGGTCAACATGTAAGGAACATTCATGACATGTATGGTTTCAGTTGTTGAAATATTTCCCAAAGAAGCCTTTGTTCCCACAGGCGGTCATGTTGTATGGCGAATCAGCAACAAACAGACAATACTTGATCAGCACCTTGTAAGGATAATACATACTATGATTGATTTCAATACATTTATTGGTTTTCTAAACGATTTTTTATGAATTTCCCATTGGTCGATCTCGCAACATTTTGTCAGCACCTTGGAAAATTCATGACATGTTAAGTTTCAATCCATTCGACCATTCCTTAAGAAATTATTTTGTATGAGCTTTCAATTGGATCCTATCTAAAATTAAGTTCCCTGCTTGCGGCCCTGTTGAATGACATATCAGGCACCAAATTAACACTTTGTCAGTAGCTTGTTCGAAATATTCAACATTCATGTCATTTTACGTTTCAATCTATTCAGCCATTCTCAAGGAGAATATTTTTGTATGAATTTCCCATGGTGTTCTATGTTAAATTTAGTTCTCTGCTGGCTGGCGTGTTGGATGACGGATCGGCACCCAGTAACAGTACGTTAAAAACATTCATGCCATGTCTGGTTTCAATCATCTGTTGTTAAGGTAATGAATAAATAAGTACTCTGCATAAAAAGTAAACATTTTGTCTTAACGGAAACAGGATTCACGTGGAGATTCTTGATTGCTAAGTTTGAAAACAAACTAATCTCTCTGGAAGTGCCATTCCAGCTGAAGCCAAATTTTGCAAGACCAATATATGGGACGTGTTTCTTCATTTAGTCTTAGTAGGTATGATTTCTAATTTGCACACGGTCGTCTAGAATGATTTGTACCGTAATCAAGCAGTTATCTGCGGAGAACGTGATTGTTAAAAATCCTCTTGTCTTGCATATAGAGTGAACAGGACTACCTATGACCAGATTTATTATTTGTTAATTTGTTCTTGTCCTGAATATGGCTGAGATATTGATAACAGCAACTTATCAGTCATTTGATTATGACAACTTTGTGAAGTTATTTCTCTCAAGTTTTCTGATACTACTTGAGCAATTATTGATATAATTTAGTAATTTTAAACTTTTTTTTTCTCTCTGTATAGAAGACGTTGTAGTAGCTCTGTTGACTTTTTAGTCCAGGTGCCGGGTTGGAAAGTCAATTAACTGTTGGTGGTTACACTGAATTCAGGAATTTTGTGTATTTACTACGTACATCTATATCTTTCATGTCTCGTCATTTACCTCACTGTCGACCTCTTGACCCAGGCATTGTTAATTTATGTATTTAATTCTGCTGTGTTCTTCATGCAACATGTATGTGTGAAAGTTGACTCAGTTAAAATAGAATCGTTTGTTTAAAGAGCAAAAGCAATGAAAAGGGAACGACAAGAGTGGTAGTGTGAGAATTAAATCATCTTTCTATGCATTTATTGTGGTATTAACTCTCTTTTCCACGTTTTTCATTTCAATATTATTGATATGGTACTTTCAAGATTAAATTGAATGCATTTTGTAATGAGCATACAGTATTTTTAACAGTGTAAGTTTTTGCTTTACCTTTATATTTGGCCGAAGGAATTTACGGGGTTGTTCCAGCACAGCATGTTTGACGACGCCGTCTTTTGCATGCGCCTCTCCATTTAGAAGTCGTGATCAATGGCTAGCACTTTTGTCGTTTTTTAAGTTATTCTAATGTCATTGTTAAATTTGTTAACCTAGGTAATGTACCTTTGTCGTTCGTCGTTTAATTGGAGCGAGTGAGAGCTCGTTAATGCTTCAATGGTAGATTAGAACACAAACCATTTACAGACTGGCACTTAACCCAATCATCTGGAGTGCCAGCAAACAGTGAAGTCCAGTGCTGGCCTCAATGACTCATTTTATTTTTTTTTTTTAAAATGAGTCGCTGAGGCTAAACATAATTAGCAACTTTAAGTAAAATCGAAAACAGAAATAAATAATTAATTTTAATTATCATAGCACTTGGTACACTTTCAATTCACTAATACTTTTCTCAATCCCTGGGACTATAACAACAATGATTTGTAAAAAATAAGATCGTACAACCAGTTAAGTTATAAAGGATCTAACAAAATCTTGATCACGACTAACGAAGTCTTCGCCATGCACTGCATATAATTTTCCACCAAACACGAGAAACTTATTGTAACTGAACAAAAACAGGTAAAATTCAAAAGAAGTCCATATCGAATCCATCAAAAGCGTTATACATTAATGCAGCTTGGGCCAGATTGTTTCCTGTAAAAAATAATAAAAAATTTTTTTAAAGTCTACAAGAGTAATCGACCCATACAATCCCTGTGTGTTGAACGTTCGGAAATAAAACATATAATTATTGTTAATGATAACCCTAATTAAACCAAAATATTTAGGTGGATATTTTGAGCTGCTGTATAAACTAAACAAAGATACATGCGATGAAACTACATTAATTTACGATTTTTATAACTACAGTAATGAGGATTGATAAAACTACATAAATTGACGATTGTTAAAACTAATTTAATTAAAGATTGTTATGATTCATAAAATTTTCTAGATTTTATAACTTAATTCATTGCATAATTTTTGTCTAAAAGGGTTTTGCTTTTTAGAAGCGAATCCTCGGACACAATAGTCTTTTTTTTCAGTATTAAAAAAGTTGATATTAAAAAATATCTTACGTACCGCCAAACAATCCACGTTGTGACTGGAATCTGCTTCGTGTTGGTTGTCTGGATTGGGTTTGAACAGTACCCCCTTGGTTGACGTTGAAATGATCCCCAGGAAGTTTGTCTTTGACTTCTGGAGGATCTTCTATTTGCAGGGTTAAATCTTGTTCTGGACTGTTGCCGTTGTGGTTGCATGCTCCCATCTTTGACGTCTACATAAACCAGTCATCAAAATCTCTTTCTATAGGAATCATCATTGTCATCATCATAAAAACGGTTGCCAAGACCGTTATACCTATCATCATTGTTATATAAATTACATGAATCAGAATCCCTATATGAATTCACACTGGAATCTCCATAGCTATCCGAATCAGAGCCCCAGAATGCACAAACGCTTCCTACATTGCGCAAAACTGAAATTAAACGATCCGTCCGTGATAGTACTTAAACACTACTCTTGTTTTTATCCTTTGTTAGCAACTGCTGTGAGAGTAGATACTGAATGACCAATAAGCTTGATATTTATATAGGTGGAAATTGTATGGTTATCATGCTATAAAATACTAAATGACAACCAACGGGCCGGTCAGATATTGACAACATATACCATTATCCAAATTCGTATGCGTAAAGCATTTCATTGTTCTGTTATTAATATACATGTGCGCATTATTGATGTCTTCCAATAATGTTATGAATGTGCTAATATTGTATTTTGTTAATTCATTGAAATTTAGGTTTGTCCCGGTGATTCTTTTTACACAGATATGCATAGTTATAAGTAAAAGTCAAGTAATTTTCACGATTTTAAGAATTTTTATAGGGGACTAATAACACCACATTGTCTTGTGTGATTTTATTGCTACAAATAATTGTCAAATAATCACTTTGTCCGACAGATCATGTTCGTTCGCTAAGGTGTTGGTGGACACAAAACTGATATAATAATAAAATAAAATAATGATATAATAGTAAAATGTTATATTTGGAACTCAATAAAAAATCTACGCTAATATAAAATCATGCATAATATAGTTTGACTATAGACAAAATTGTGGCACTTCTGCATTTTAATCGAACCACTATTACTAGAAGGACATGAAAATGGCAAACGTATTTTTTGAAATTGGAGTGTTTATTGGAAACTTTCCAAAATTGTAATTTTGTAATATTCTATGAATGTTATCTTTATATTTGTTTTTTCGGCATTCATTACATCATGGAGTGAACATTTCATTTTGTCCATCAATATGTAGGAATTCATAAAGGTCAATTGATCATCCAATTTTCCCTAACGTGTCTGATGATGGTAAATCCAGAAAAGCGCTTAACCAGCAGTTAAAGTTTGCTTTTGAATATTAGATAATACGGACCTGTCTTTCTGGCATTTAATATTCCTTCATTTAAATCGAACGGAGGACATGAAAACGGCAAACAGCAGGGTTGTCCGATGTGACCTTTATTGTGTGAGCTTTATAAAATGTTCAATGTGCAGAATGTTTTCTGCATTAAAAACACGAGAAATTTTTATCTTCAAATTTAAGGGAAATACATACATTAAATTTCATATTAAATATACACTGTATATTAAAATCCCAAAACTGTAGTCATATTTCAATTTTACGAGCATGAACTTAATCACTATGCCACGTTTAAATTTTGTTTCGTTGTATTCGATGTCTGCTGACAGTCATTATTACTTTGTTTCAAACAGTTTAATTTTTACCATTTTTAAAATGATTTTATTCCATGAACTCTAGTCTCCCTCAGTCCTTGCCTTTCCACTAAACTTTCTTCGCCGATCTTTTTCCTGTGGTAAACAAGGAAAGAAGTTTAGAAAAATCTACAATGGTAAACTACATTGGTAAACTCTTACCAAATGCATAAAATTTGACGAGATGTTAATGTTTTATTATCAGTTTGGAGGAAATTTTTAATGTTTACAAATGTGCTTTCATCACAGTCACAAGCAAATGACATTTTTGATAGTTGCTTGCAATCGTTTATTGTGTTATATATGTTTTTTTATTAAACCAATTATTTTGTGAATGGTATAATTCAACATTTAATCTTTCGGCCTAGCCACAATCAAATTTACATTTCATATAAGGTCTATATTATAGATTTCTATAGACAAGAAGGAGAACTTAATCTAAGTATTAAATCTTATAACTGAAGAACAGATAATAGGTCCCCAAAATGCATACCAAATATTATGTATTCATATGTGTGACCATCTTGAAAAAAATCCACTAAAATACATGCTAAAATTTGCAAAACTTCACGTTATGATTTTTCTTAAACTACACTGATTCTATCGATTGATAATTGATAAGTGAACCTAATTTTAACTCAGTATTTGGTTCACTGTTAAGGATAATTTGTTCAAAATTCTTGTGCATGTTGATGCAACAAAAACTGCAGTGGTTACAAAGTTATGATGAAAAGTGTAAGACCATGTTTACGTTATGCAATTACGTATTTTTGTTTATAACTTCAGTATAATGATAAAATAGTAAATTAAATGACATTGATGATATTATATGTTTCGATTTCTCCTCTTGTATATAAATTATTAACAACTGCCTCTCATATCATTATTGCAGCGCCCTAGATTTAGATAACTACCATCAAAGTTGGATATACAAATAAAGAGGAAAACATGTCTTGTCCTTAGACATGCATTTCCCAGCTAAGAAAACGTGCGATAACATCAATATGGCATTGCTAAGTACTTGCTATTATGTAGATATGAAAACACTACAAAACCTTTTTTCTGCCATCTTTTAATTGAGGAGGAATTAATAAAAAAAATCAGAATGTCTTGTCCGTAGACACATGTCTTGTCTGTAGACAGGGATTAATATTGCCGGGCTTTGTGGATCTTTATTTTTTCTACATATTGTTTAAATTTTGAAATATGTTATTTCTAACTAGTAATAGTAATTTAATTGTTCTTTTTCTTATGTTTTTGTAAATTTACCTTACAGGAGTAGATTTTAAAAAGTGACATATTGTCAGTCATACAAATCATACCTTATTTTAATTCGAAATGAATTAGTATGCCATCCCTATTCGACTTTATCGTTTGCATTTTAGACTTACCAGCAGATGAGGAAGTGCCTACGGACAAAACAACTGTACATATAACAAGCATAAAATTCTAATATTTTTCTGCATTGGAACTAAGTAATATTTACACATTTGTAGGTTATGAAAGTTCTTTGTACACATTAAAACTCAATATTATCTTAATTACTATTCTATATCATTAAATTTACTTTTAACGCAATCTCCTGTTGTTTTTTTTTTATTAAATAAGAACCGGTTATTTTTTTTTCTTTCACTTAGACACTGTCATTGCCGTTAAATTTTTTACATTCCATTACATTTCTGAAAAGTTTGAATATAAAACATATGGTTAATATAATCTATTTCTGGATGAATTCTTTGTTATAACAAATGTAAATGATCTTTATTCTGATTCATGTAAATGTATGTTTAGCTTAATCAGAATCCTTGAAAAATGAAACACTTGTAAAATTTTATGTTTGGGGCTAAATGTATGCATACATGCATTTTTGTTAATGTGAATAATCATAAATAAAGTTATAACCAGCAATATTCGTTGAAATGAATGGTATTCCAATTTCTAACAAGATGTTAAAAATTTCTTGCATATTTTACTCAGTTGAAACTGTCTAGTCCATAACATTATCTAAATGTATAAACCGCCTAGGTGTTGTAATGGTTAGTGTGCTCGCCTCGATTGCCGAAGGTCGTGGGTTTTATCCCCGGCCTATTCAAATATTTGAATTGGTATTTGCTGCTTCTCCGCTAAGCACGCAACATTTAGGAAGAAAGAGCAAAGCCTTGTTGACAGAATAATGTGGCAAGTCTTCCTGCTAACTGTTACTTTCGTGAGCGAGAACGTAAAAATAGAACTCAGCGTCTCGGTCTATTACAAACCAGGGTTCATTCATCACCATCGTTCATTATTATATGCATGAAATATTTGCCGCTGGACATTTAGCAACATTCAATTAATCAATCGATCAAAATGTATTTGTTTACGAATTTCCTCAAGTTCAGTATCAATTGATTAATAAAATGTATGCTTTTTTAAAGATAATTCTTTAAACTTAGTCCAAATTAAGTTTTAATAATACTTTTTTTTGTAATACATCAGAGTTATGGATTTCAGTTGAAAGGATGTGTCTTAATGTTTTCCGTATTCATTAAAATTTTGAGATACATCAAGAATCATGGAAGCATTTTTTATGGTATACAAATTAAAAAAACAGCTATAAATTTAGTAAGTCATTATTAATTTTTTTTAATTGTGTTTAATACATTTAATTAATTGTCAATAGTATGTCTTGTCCGTTAACTTTGTAACACTGTTTTTGTTTCCAAATTCCTCGAGGTACAGCAGCATTTAATTGGTAAAATGCAAAGAACACATTCAACTTTAAATCTTAAGTTGAACAATTATGTATTTAATAGAATTTATAAAATATTATTAACATGTCTCGTTCGAAGACATCAATATTATTGCAAAGTTTTAATGTAACAGAATATCCTTTTTTTTTATTTCAACGTTCTATACATCAAAAGAAAGTTTATTTTTGTAGTTTTGTAATTATAGATTAATTAAGATATTTTTATCAGAATTGAGTAATGATGAAAGAAAGGTACTGTTGTTAAAAATAATTGTGAGTAAAAATATTCTCATTTTTTCTCAACACAAATATTTTTAAAATTCTATCATTCTAACATATTTTGTGGTTTTTTTGTCATTGGCCAAAAATCTGATAATGGTTGTCTTGTCTTGCATGCAACCATCAAAAGAAAACTAGTCCGTTTTAATCACCTGGTATTTTGAATTCTGTTTTTAAAAAATGTATGTTATTCTATAAATGCTTCAAGTGTTAACGTCATGACGGTTATTTTTCATAATTTAAATCATTTCTTCACCAAAATACATGTAGAAAAAAGTTTTTTTCCTGATGTGACCTTCATTTTTTGACTTCAAGTGAAACATAAAGTTAACATCTGATTGTATCTAAACTGTTATCTTGAATGTCAGCTGCATTTGTATACGATTAAGGTGTGCTATTGTTTTTTGGAGTATTATAATGAAAGGATATGGG
>JAULBM010006933.1:0-11812 GCA_032357055.1 Geukensia granosissima
GCACGCTAAAGACCCCTTCCAACAGCTCTTTTTGAGTGGTCCGTAGGCGGCCAGTTACAAGACTAAATTTTCCGCCCCTATCCAACCCGATACCCAGAGGCAGTCTAAAAGTCCCTCCCTTACCGGTCCCTTTGTCACAGTCTACATATTGATTTATTGTTTGCTAACTTGTTTCCGTCCTGAATATGCATGAAATATTTACCTGGACCTTAAACAACAATCAATCAATCAATCTTTTGGTGTAATCTTAATTTTCATGCAAACATGAAAATAATTCTCAAAATTAGTAATAAATTAACGCCATTTAGCGACTGTTCGCAGCTTCTCCTTTAATGTAACAGCGTTATTATATTTTTATAGTACTCAGTTGATTTGTGAAATCAGTTATCGTCTACCTTGCTTACAGTTTTCAGAGCGATTTTGATATTAACAAAACTTATTACATTCTGGTTTTTGATACATTTAATTGTGTTCATCTTTAAAGGGTGTTAAAACTTGACGAAATATATAAAATATACGTTAAAATCTGTTCAGTAATTTCATTCATGATAGTGAAAAGATGAAATTCCCAAATGGTCCAATGTTTAACTATGTCGCGTCATGGCAGCTTACTTTAATTTCTGATCATCTAACGACTCACAAATTAAGAACAAGACTAAATAACGATGATTACTTCAAATAAAAAATTCAATACTTTTTGTCGTTTCTGACAAAGAGATTTTAAAATTAGGACCAATCAGAAGACGTTATTTGCGCTTGTTGCCATGTCAAAATCACAATCTGCCTCAAACTAACAAATCAGGTAACGGACTATCTAATTTACATTTTTGCCAACCTAGGTTAAAATATGTTAGTGGTTAAACGTTGCATTCACGAAGGTGGAAACATTAAATTCTTATAGGTCCCAATGCCAAAATAAGTCGCGTAATGGCGACCATCTTTGATTTTCGATCGGAAAACCATTCATGAGTCAAGTACATGGCTATCTTACAATAATTCATGCGAAGTCACAATTCATATATGATCTAGCTGTTTCTCACATGACGAATTTTGACATTTGGACCAATCAGAACACATGATGAGGCTTGGCGGCCATGTTGCATTTCCGACTCGGCACCAAATCTTGTAAAGTACTGCCTGTCTAAAATTTCTACCTAGTCTGCTTCGAAACGTATTGCATATAGTAGTTTTCCCTGCCGCTGAAATTTGTCTCCCTTTTTCGATTTTTTTAAATTGAGCACTTCTTTTATTATGTTTGGATCTCGAGCTTTACTATATTTTGGTTTTAATGCTACTGGGAGGTTACTCCTTAAAATAAACATGCAGCATATCAAATTCAAAATATCTATTTCAAAATTGGCAAACTCTTTAAATCTGTTCAATGGTTTTACATGCAGAATATAAGAATGTTAAAGTTTAACGGACTATGACAGCGCTATCAGAATGATGACAAATGCTCAAATGGACACGTGAGCATATAAAAGTTTTATTTTTGTGCTTTGTTTACCAGTTACAATGAACGGAGTTCACACAAGCCAATAGCTTTATATCATTAAGGAACTGATCAAGAGACAACTACTGGTCATTTGTATGTCTCTCATTAAAGCGGTCAAAAGTTTTAATTGCAATGCACCACAGTCACAATATATTACAAAGTGAGATATCTAACTACCTGTTTGATTTTCTTTCTACCTTTTCCCTTATGTTTTTGTTTTGATTTATTAATAGTTTGCTTGGGTTTAGGAATATGGCCTTCCAACTGTAGTTTTCTAATCCTTTCCTTTTCAGCCTCTGCAAGCTCCTCTTCTTTCTTTCTCACTTCTTCCTAAGACGGAAAATTTTTAATCCGATTTTACTCACATATATTAGTAAACGAGTTCGAAAACTTTTAGTGCAAATGAAAATATTTGTATGTTTTTATAAATATATATGATCCTGTTTTAACTTTACACCAAAACATAAATATTTTCCTGTTTGATTTACCCAAACCACTCGAGTAAACATCACTTTATAAAACGTAAAATTCCATTTGAAAATATATATATATATACTCATGATATGTCTTTAAATAAATTTTACGAGGCAAAAATTTTAAACGTTCCCCTTGTAAATGTGCTACAGTTGTTACACTTCCGAATGATGTGTACATGTTAATGTTGGTGATTTATTGCCTATGTCATGTATATGTCACAACGCCATCAATATTTAGAAGAGCGACATTCATATATTGATGTACTTAGTAAATAATCAAATCTTTGAAACAAAATCTGTATTTTAATGCGATCTGTTCATTAAATTCAACAACAAATGTACAATTTTTTTGGCCTTAGGCAAGCACCTAGGGTTTCTACATTGTCTTATCTCGTAGCAAACCGATGTCCGAGATCTACATAATAGGCTACAACTAGTGCAATTTAAGTTAGAAGAATTTTATTCCACGAGGCCGCAGACCGATATGCATCCGCTTTCGTGACAATAACGTCAACTTTGACCCTCACGATAAGACGTTGCCTCAAAGATCCCCAACACAAGACCGGCAATGTCGAATTAAGGCTGAAAAGGTGTCATCCAAGCAATAAATTGTATATGGGCTAGATGGAAGTTTATTTTTATAAAGCCGTTGCTTTCAAGCTGCGACGTATGGAAAATTAAAATTTCCACGCTTATGCTAAATATCTTCCAAGGTACATGGTAAATAAATAATTTCTTCAAGTACTCCAAGAATCACTTAAAGTATACACTACTGTTACCTGAAGATCTGTGTAAACACTGAAAGCGCAAATACAGTGTGAACTATTTTCCGATTTAATCGATATGGGATAAATGTTAAAGAGATCGCGCTCTCCAACCACGAGAAAAGCAGCGGAAATTTACAAATCAAGAGGTCTCCATAAGTTTTTCAACAAATGTAAAATACCACTGCTTTTCGAAAAGCACTGAACCCCATTCTTAAAAAACACGTGTATACATAAAATAATGCTGCTCTTACCTGAATAATATGAATATTATCTTAAAAAAAGGACAAACCCATTGACCACAACTCCTGACATCGGACAGGCACATGAGAAATTTGGTGGGATTAAACAATTTAGTTGATTCTCCACCCTTTTTAAATGTAATTGTATAAACCATCGAATAATTTGATACTATAAACTGTTTGGTTCCGCTGTCATTAGTACTTAATTCTGTAGAGGTCAAAAGAACCAGAATCAATGTTGGCTGTATGATTCATTGTCAGTAATAAAATCTTATCAAGTTTACAGGAGACGGCTGACTTTTCTGTTAGTCCTATAACATATGACTTCGCATTTCCATGTTTATATTTTACGTTTTTATTGGTATTTTTTTCATTTTTTTTATTATTGCGGAATGCTCGCGGTTCCAGCAAAAAGTAAAAGCAAAAATCAATATAAAAAATGTTTAAAATAAATGACATGAACCGCGAGGTCTTATTTAATAGGACTATCTTTTCTGTAAACGGATTATTTATAATTTTGTATTTTGAAACCACTGTGTCGATGCCTCTGCTGGTGGACTTAAGAGTCCAGCCGTCGGAATTGGCTTCGTACTTCGATTTGTTTGGATTTGAGTGCTTCATTTGTTATGTTTTAATATTGGACTTCCAACGTTTTGGTTCTTAGGCAACTGATGGGAGGTTACTTCTTAAAATGTACATATAGCATACTCGAATTCTCCATATTGGTATTCAACATTTGTAATTTTGTTCATTGTAATGCGCAATATGTAAGAATTCAAACCTGACGTTCTTCTTCCAGTTTTTCTATCATTGTGTCGATGTAGTTTTTGTCATTTAGTCGGATGACATCAGTTCCCATTAACTTTTGTAACCTGGCTGTGACCTTTGCCGTTGACAGGGTGCTGGAATGAAAAAAAAAGATAAATGATCAACAGAATGAACTGTTCATGAATTTTGTTTTCTTTGATCTTATTACAATGCGGTTTAGCATATAAAAAAACATTTCTTTTTCTCATGGAGGATTAGAGTTGTCTGTTGTGCAGTTATCATACCCTAGCAGCATAGGTGGGGGTTTGAGTGTTCGGACGAGCTCTTATCTCCTTGAAAACTAACAAGAACTATTAAACTCGATTTATGTGATTATAAAAAGATTGAGATTAACAGTGACCATTAAAGTGTCTATTAATTGCCCAATTACAGGTTTTTAAAGTGCGTCCACGGACCCAGACCCCAGTTTCGCGTTTTAATGTAACAAAGTTCCAACACAACCCCTTTTGCAACCCTGCCCATGGTCATGGAATTGTGTTTTTTTTTTGTCACTTTCTCGTATGATGTTGTAAACTTTTTATTGTTTGACTATTCCTTACTTTTTGTGAAAATGAAAAGATATGGATAAATAGAGGAATATATAGAGGAATTTACAAATCTACAGACCTCCACGAGACCTTCAAAAAGGGCTCTAAATGGCCCCAAATAAAATATAGTGAATGCGTTTAATTATATTGCTCTTGCCTGAATATTATCAAAAATGTACATGCAACCGAAAAATAAAAACAAACAAGACAAACCTATGACCACAATTTCTGACTTGGGACAGGCACATGAGACATGGGTAGGGTTAAACTAGTTAAGTGGGTACCAACCCTCCCCCAACGAGTGGTCAAAGGAAAAAATCATAGAAAAAAAGCAGTAAACGACGAACCATAAAAATCAAACAGAAAGTCACCCTAGAGAGTACCTTAATAACAATAAAGATACTTAACAATACTTTTTGTGTGATATTTTATTTAAAATCTGCCGTTATGGATATTGACGCGTACAGTTTGGAAATTGTGCTTTTTGTGCTTGTCCTTCTTGCTTTCAGCTCTACCTCTAGCTTGCTCAAAGGAAGCCGAGTGCGTTAGTTTCCCCTGCCAGTAATTAACTCTCACACAGCAAGACCAGTCTGACAAGATATGAAATCCTCCTTGAACTGGCAGGTCGGAACTTGGTATTTTAGGGCCCCAGGCAGAACTTCAAGGTTTTGGGTGAGTCTAGGTACCTAGATGCACGACAAGCATGGCTCACCGTCATGTGGATATGCAACGGTTTCTGCAAATCTAGACTCCAGCTATGGGTAAAATAGTCCCACTGCCATGTGATTTTGAGAAATTAAAGGCTATGGAGTAAATCTAAAAAGAAAATTAGGTTAGACGGAACTTAAAAACACCGAATTGCAGGCGTCAAAGGGACAGCAAACCTCTACAGAAACCACAATTATTAAATGTAATAACAATTATTTAATGGTAATTTTCACGTAGAAAGTTTAGCTTAAGGTCAACTCTATAACTAGTAAAACAGTGTTACAGAAAGACTACAGAAATATACTCACTAACTCTTCAAGCTTTAGATAGAGTCTACAACAAGAGCACAACTCGAAGAACATCACATTTCGCGAAGTTTAACTATAACACCCTACAAAAATTGGACACGGATGTACAAATCTCATACCCGAGTGTGTACAGCAAACAGGTAGGCAAATAAATGGTTATAGATACCATATTGACATATTAGGGCTCACTAAAACAAAACAGGCGTGGGATCAGGTGCTCCAGAAGGTAAAGAATGCTGAACACAGTTTTTTAGTTTCGTAAAAAATTCCAGGGGATTTTTCCAAATTAAAAATAGGTGTTGTTTATGGAATTCCTTTTATTTATTGCCTAAAACACTAAATTTGGAAATTGTTTTGTGTCTTTCTGTTAAATGTTGGCTAATAGATTAATTTTAACAAAAAGACAGGGGGTATTTCCTAAAAATACAAAAATTGTAGCCAATTGTATTCAAATGGGGGGAAACTCCAAAAACATCCTGTTTTTAGAAAAGCAAAATTGCAACTTTATATGCATGTACTGTAGCTATTTTGGAAGCAGGCGATCGTACCCTGAATCTTTATTTTCTGAAAATGGCTGGTCATTCTCTTTAAAGTGAATAAAACTTTTTACACTTTAATCATATGGGTATTCATGGCACAATGGGCTGAACGTGTGGTGGACAAATTTTTCAGGATTTATTTTGCCAATTTTACTAGTTTTGCACATGCATGTTATTGATTGTATGAAAAATTTCATTCATGACTTCCAGTTAGTTGGAAAAATTTAGAAAATTATCCTTGATTTGATATATAATTGTCTGTTGGTATTTCATAAAATAAGATCTACATTTATGTGACAAGAGTACAATGTAATAATGGGACCCCAACTTTAAGACGTCACCTGAAAAACTGTGTTCAGCATCCTAAACATCCCCTGTCTTTCGCGCAACACCAGTCGTGTAATCCGTTAAGTCTAATCCGGGTTAACGTCAATCCAGGGAGAGGTCTACTTATTTTGTATATAATTGCCGGTAACAGGTCCGTTACTAGTTGAGATACATATGGGATGCTGACCATAAAATTTTAGGAGGGACGACTTCAAACTTTACTGGATGTATCCTTGTTGTAGTAATACATGCGATAACAGCAACGCTCTCTTCAAATCATGATACTTGGAACAGGCACGATAGTATCGAATCAACTGCAAAACATAAACCCCGTAGGCAGGGGAAACAGGAATATTGCCGCATAAATATAGAAGTTTACAATATGAAAGTTAAAGTCATCTCGTTTGTCTTAAATCTTAAAATCAAGTTTTTCCTCTTGGTCAATTTAGAGGAATAAATCTAGGTATGAAGCAGATTTTGTTGAGTCTGTGATCTATGGCACGCGCGAACCACAAAAAATAACAGTCGAATTAAGTTACTTAAATTGAATTAAAATAGAGAAAAATCGATTTTAAGTAACTTGAATTGAATTTAAGTATTTTTTGTGGTTCGCGCGTGCCAAAGTGATCTCCTTAATTTTAGTTTGCTGAGATATATTTGGTCGAGATGTTCACTGAACGTAGGATTATTCAATGACAATTAAAACATCATCGATATAGCGAAAAGTAAAATTTAACGATCTGGCCAATTATTTTTGTTATTTTGCAGGAGTTTACCAATGTTGCGTTAATATGGTAACCTTTTCTATGCTACATTTACAAAACTATTTGGAATGATTGTCCATGAGACTGCAACCCACCATTTTCAATTCACTTTGAATTCATGTTTATGACGTCATCAGTTAGTACATGTACACTTACACGCGAAACAATATCTCCTTTTTAAAAGCAACAATTGTTTTGTTCTTATGTAAGAGTATGTTGTTTCAATAATTGAAAATCACTTAATTTCAATGGCCAAACGAACTCACGCCTGTAATGGTTTTGGGTGTTCCATTCTCAGAATTATTACCGACACCCCACCGACAAATCAAGATGAACGTCACCCGAACTTATAGTTTAAATATTTGACTCTATGGGGATTTCTTTAAAACGTCAGAAACTGCTTTTCACAATCACATTCGTGATCACCACCGATCAATCAAGAAGGCCGCCACAGTCAAACTTATTTTAATATGGCACCCGTTAGGAAATATACAAAATATTGTTTTGCTTAAAACAACTAAGCCTACCGGAATCAGCATATTAATTATGAATCTATTTAAATTTTAGACAATTTTTAACAATGCTACGTGTAAGTCATAAAATGAAAAGGGTGTGGGTGACAAAAATTATATCTATTTGGAATTTAACTTAAGGGGGTACCCTACATCTAAGGGAAATAACTCTTAAAAATCATCTAAACGTTTTAATCAAGTACCATTTGATATTAAAATTAATGCATCGCAGTGATCAAAATTTTTGATGATAAAATTACTATATATCTGTTGAAATAATTCAAGAAAAATGTGTGGTTCAAATTTCTTGAAATTTTCATATTTTCCTTCTTTCATCAAAGTAAATGTATAAACAAAATATAAAGAAAATTAAACGAGTGGAATTTATTTTCGTGATGCTGTTGGATACCCCTTTAAGAATCAAAATAACAGTAACCATTTTCAATCTATTGAAATACGTGCCCTATAACGCCTTTTGACTTGAAGGTTTTAGCAAAAGTTAATTGGAAAAATTCTGTCAAATGCAAAAACTGGTTGCATTTGCATTTGAAATAAATACAATCAATCTTTTCCCTGTTTTTATGCATAAATATGTATGACCTTTATTAAACACTGAAGCTTGAACCTTTGAATCTTCAAAAACTTGTTTAGTTTATGCTACTCGGTAACTACATAAGTCACAAAAAGGGGACTTAAGGACAATGTTTAAACACAAAAGCAAGAGTTTGCTTATTTTTCAGAAACTAAGATGCAAAACTTTATTCAGTTTTCATTTGATGGTTGGTTGTTGGTTGTTTAATGTCCAGTGGCAAATATTTCATGCATATTCAGGAGGAGAACAAGTTCAACAATTATCAATATCGAGAAAAAGTGAAGGGATGGGACACAACAAGTTAACGGTTTTTGACTACCACTGGAAAAAAGGAAGTGATGTGAGAGACATAAAATTTAGCCTTTTTGTAGCGGCATGAACCTACTCTTTTCGGAAACTACAAAATGGGTCTTTTACGTGCAAGGAGCTTGGCACTCTCCAAACACGTCACCCACTATTGCCCTTGGCCCGGCTTTCTGTATTATGACCTGTCAACCCCCAACGAGGGTATCTCCCCTATCCGCCACCTAGGGTTCGTGCTGGTTCAGCCCTGTGGGTCGAGCCCTGGAGACCGCTCCGGTGCCCAAGAGTTTCCATTTGAAATAAGCAGTATATTTTCATGAAATCTTCGCCAATATTTTATTCATGTGTCCGACATGTCCGATATACTATGAAATATTTCAGTTATTTGAACAAACTTAACAGATACATATTTATTATGGTTTAGTTGGCTAAATATGATTGACTGATTGATTGATTGATTGTTGCTTAACGTCCAGTGGCAAGTATTTCATGCATATTCAGGACGAGAACATATTAATGAAAGATGATGATGAACCTTGCTTTGTACTAGACCGACATGCTGAGCCGGATTTTTAACGTGCTAGCTCACGAAAGCAACAGTCCGCAGGAAGAAGACATGTCACTTTACCCAGACATATGATTCTTGCTCTGGACCGACCAGTCATTGCTTTTACTCCTTCATGCTGTGTGCTTAGCGGAGAAGCAGCAATTGCCAATCTTAAAGTCTTTGGTTTGACACTGCCGGGGATCGAACCCACGACCTTCCGCACTTGATGCGAGCACGCTAACCATTACACCACCGAGGCGGTCGGCAAGAATATGAATTGCCAAAGATTTTTAATACATATATATATATATATATTTATTCATAAAAAAGAACTAAATACTCATGCATAGTCTACCGAAATAATTTTTATCAGGCTGCTCTGCTAGGTGAAAGGCAAATCTACTAAAAGTGAACTTTTCAGCTAAATAACTAAAACCTGTCTTGGCTATGTGTGTGCTCAGGTATATACAA
Organism: Geukensia granosissima; assembly: GCA_032357055.1. Classification (NCBI taxonomy): domain Eukaryota; kingdom Metazoa; phylum Mollusca; class Bivalvia; order Mytilida; family Mytilidae; genus Geukensia; species Geukensia granosissima. The sequence continues at coordinate 9,404 of JAULBM010006933.1, forward strand.
AAATGAAAATGTGATAAACCACACAAAAAACTAAATCGCTATCAAATGGAACATGGCCCATATAATTATTGAAGGTAGTTTATTTACATTTTTTCCCATGGGTATTTTACAGAGGTATCTTCACTGAAAAATGATTTTCACCAAATGTTAATTTATCTCTGGTCGATCCATCATAGACCAACATTTTTATCATGTCTAGTTATTTATTAAGGCTTTTTCGGTGAAGCATTTTTATTGAGATTTTCAATCCTGGAATACTATATTGAAGCAGCATTTTTATTTCTGGAAGTTTTTGGTAAAATTTATTTATCTAGTTTAAGCAGACATTTCTCTACTTTTGTTTCTACGTTAAAACATTGGTAAAAGATTTCAAATTAAATCAGTTTTTAAGAAAGATTACAATATATAACAAACTTGAAGTAGATGACTTACGAATCAAAGCTGAAATCGCCCGAATTCCATGAAAATTCCACAACCTTAGCCTCGTTGTGCTTTTGTTTTGTTTCTTCCATGTCAAAGTTTTCTAATATTTCGCGCACGATAGCTCTATTTTTCTTTCTAACGACTGATTCCTGACGCATCAACCGTGTCCCCCGATGGTCTGCTAAGTTGGAAGTTGAAGCAAACAGCGTAACAGTGCTCCCAGTCACATCTTCATTATTAATTCCTTTCATGACTTTCCGTAGCATTACTTATTTAAAGTTCTTTGTTACATGCAAAAAATATATTGTTTTTTTAAACGTTTCCACGCGAATCGAGCTTCCTGTGCGGTTTGTTAAACAAACATGAACGCCGATCTACGTATATCGTAAATTATGCATAAGCACCGAGGTAATTTACTGAAAAGCAATTATAAAATAAACAATTGCTTTTATGATTTCATTAAGGGTGTAACGAATTTATCGACAACCCTTATCTATTTCTATTTTGAAATCTTAAGTATATCTCGTCATAATTTTTATGGTAATGTTCAGTTTATTACAGAAAAGTCTTTAAACCGGAGTAGTAAATTCATAATGACACGAACATGGCCCGAATGCATGTGTAAAGTAAGGAATGATAGGAGATAGGTCTTTTTTGTGTAAGACATATGTAAGATTTACTTGAAACGAATTTCGGAATTTTAAAAATAAATCTCTTAAACATCATTTTATATTTTTATGTGAAATAAAAACCAAATAATTGCTTACACCTTATATAATAAATAATATGGAATTAACTTCAGACAGAAGATAATCCGTCCCAAAGACGGTAATCCATATGCATTCCAAAGACGGTAATCCAGTCCTTATTTAGAATTTTAACAAATTTGCTAGATTTAGTTTAAGTACGTTTCTAGATTAAACGTCAATGCATGAAGCTAGAGTCGAAAACAATGGAAGTCAAAATTGGAACTACCATTGTAAAAAATATACATTTCCAGACAATGGCTAAATCAAAGCACATTAGCCAAAATGAACAAAAATCTGTACAGCTACTTTCTTGTAGGTCGTGTTTGTGACGACGTAAAATTCCAACAGTGTGAAGATCAAGATTAAAATGAACAAGAAAGAGAACAGACCGCTTTCCTCCTAACTTATATTCCATAAACGGAAAATATAGAGCATACATCTCAAAGTCTTTGCATATGTAAAATAATGCCGAGTTTGATATTTCTCTACATCAATATCAAAATGATTTCAAACCTAACAAAACACATTTTATGATATACATGTACACTAAACGTTGCCACGACTTAATTCAGTCAAAATATGTCGAAAGTTCAGCTATGAAGTATTTCATGTTATATATCGTTGGAATTCAAAGTTTTTGTCGCAACTTGTCATGCAGTTAAGAAAATTTTTAAAACGCACAAAAAAACATGACGCCTCTATGTTTAATTTTTGACATTGAAAAAAATCGGTTACTAAGTGTCGTGTTTTCATATGATGTTGCGCTTTAGAGTTAAATCTAAAATAGAATTAAAAAATATTCGTAATTTTCATCTTTTGCATGTCATTAAACCAAAATTAATAAATATTTTATCAGGTCTTGTTACCCGAGACCATTAGTTAATTCCACCCTCAAAATAAATAAATAACAACCATGACAACCTATGGGAAATTTTTTAATTTCATTTCAAGTTAAAACAAATTTTAACTACAGCTTCCACTGCAACAAAAAATAAAAATAACCACGAAATATATTATGATACATTTCATTGTGAAACTTTTGATATATAGATTCATTCTTTTTTGGTGTACGTCTTGTGAATTATCGGAGTGTTGGTTTTTTTATTTGATAACATTATCTCGTACCTAATCATGGAGCACTCCAGTAGAGAATTAATTTGCATTGATTGATTGATTGATTGTTGTTTAACGTCCAGTGGCAAATATTTCATGCATATTCAGGACGGAAACAAGTTAG
>JAULBM010006944.1:0-11811 GCA_032357055.1 Geukensia granosissima
AATCTTTATGACCTTTGGAATTTTATACATGAAACAGTAGACTGAAAAGTTTTTGGAGGAAAACTTCAGAGGTAACAGAAACGAAAATTATCATTCAGACAAAGCTTTAGATAAAATAAGACTTGGGTACGACAGCTGGGATAGGCAATGCAGGGTGCGGGGATAGCTGTCGTTTCCGACAACTTGTGTCTAGTTTTCATTTGCGGGACATTTATGGATAAGACTTACTTTCATTAGTTTTCGGTGTAATATCGTGTGTTATATGTTTGTATTTCGCTTTATTTTGTTGGGTCTTGTCTGTCTTCCGACTTAAATATTCCTGTCTGCCCCTTTGGTTTCTTCAAATTCCTTTTATTAAAAAAGGGGGCTTTTTGAGATACCTTAAAATTTTGAAGAATTTGTGTTGTATTTCATATTTCTGTTTTTTTGTTTTGAAATGAAAGCGATAGAAAACTGAAGAGTAAGTAAAAAGGGGACACGTGTATACATGCTGAATCTAGATCAAGAAAAAGACGAAACTCAACACCGATATCTGAAACACAAGCAAATATGTGAACAATTCCACAAAAAACGGAGCTATACTCAGCTGTTTCAAACATCGCTTCTCCCCTTTTCAATTCCAAGATATTTCAATCCGGTTTACTCGATATATACGCTCTTTTTACTATTTGCTCTGTTTATGAACATCGAGACTTCAACTCTCAATTATGTTGGATAACGGATTCAAATTTTTGGCGGAGAAAACGTTCAGACGTTTGATGTTAATCGCCACTATAACGTCTTATTTGGGAAACATGTATTCTGTTCATACAAAAGATGTACTGGAAATGTGAGGATCTGATAAATTCAGTTAATTTTCTTCTTGACAACATGAACTTCAGATTTGGCGATAAATTCTATCGACATGTTGTAGGAATCCCTCTCAGTAAATTTCTTTACTGTAATGAATCCCTCTTCATAAGCCAACTCATGAAATAGCCTTCAAAATCTGATCTAATAGATAAATCAAACTTGACGATATTTTTGCATAACCCGGATTCTCCATTCATCCGATGTACGAAGACAACTAACAAACTTTCGGTCTGAGTCAGTCATGTCAGTCGTACAAAAACCTTAACATATAATTCAATATGATTCAAATTTCAGCACTCTTGTCCTGCTGACTAACGAAGATATTTCATTCTATTACTAGTATTACCTATTATTTACTTTTTCATATTTTTGTTGATTTGAATCAAAATAGTAATATAGTAAATGCCATTAGATAAGGAAGATCTCTCTGTCCTTTATCTGGGATATAATAATCATAATCTCAAATATGCTAATATTTTTATCTAATAACCAAAAATAAGTAGTTTTGACATCAAAAGTAACAGAGAAATTGATAGTTAAATAGTTCATTAGTAAATCAGTGTATATATCTTTAAATCCATGCTTTCCCGAAAGCAAAAAAGGATATTTATGGAACTGTTGATGATTTCATACTTCAGTTCCGTGTGGTTCTTCAGTCGATAACATCACAAATTAACAAAACACGCGACAGGTGTACAAATCAAAAGTCCGCGCATTTTGTTACAGAAAATTATTATTTCACACGTTTCCCACACTTGATCCCAGTTTTTTTCTGAATAATTCAGAGCATTCCGAGAATTGTCGCAGATCTATTCATCTGCAATTATGTATTAACTAACCAAACAAATCAGGTGGCGATGTATTTTTCTACTTTGAAATTATCATGTGGTCAACGTTAAACGAATAATCGTTCATTTCAAGTTAAGCAACTGCCTTGTTGATTTTGTTAAGGATGTGTTTGTCTCGGCTTGGTTTTCAGTCTCTGCAGATCAGATAAATGAAGTTCAAACAAGAACATTTTGTCAGCCAAATTAATTTTATTTCAAAGGAACAAATAACGGGTGAGATTATTTTTCGAGGACCAAATCGGGAAGGTTTCTTTGGGAGAAAACCACGGACTCGAAATTTATCCGAGCTATATGTAGTGTTTGTGCTTGATTAACAAACTTAAATAGTATTGAAAGATATTTGATTAAAAGGGTGATTGCATCAGTCTTTATTTCGATATTCAAACCCTAAGTCGCCATCAGCCGATATAGATTAATGGCCCAAAGATTCGTATTAACAGACTGAAATCGTCAAAATGTGTTATAATATGCGGAACAAAAATTAAAACACTCTTGACAAGACTGAAAAAGACGAAGCGTGAGAGAGGGTTTTAAAGCTTACCAAAATCTAGACAATCTGTCTTCTAGAATAATTCTTCTATGCCAACTCCTTTTAAGTCACACTGCAGTATTGCTGGCAACAAAATTTGAAATATGCAGAAATGCTCAAGTTACTATAAAAACAAACTTCTTACAGTTTTAACATTTAGACAATTAAGGTAATAGATTTTGAAATCATGACAGCTTTAAATATATTATGTATAAAGGAAAAAGCACGTCCAGCTAAAGTATGTCTGGGTGCAGATTGGCGGGTGTAAAATTTACCGTAAGTGTTAAGTATCATCAGGTTTATAGTATTTTAATTTTGTTGAAAAATATGTTAAAACGTCAACGCTGGGGATGCTACCAAATTTACAACGCATATATCTATATGTGAAGAGAAATACTCGTATATATCAGATCCTTTAAATGTAAAGAGAAATACTCGTATATACCTGATGATTTTAATGTGAAGAGAAATACTCGTATATATATATCAGATGATTTTAATGTAAAGAGAAACACTCGTTTATATCAGATGCTTTTAATGTAAAGAGAAATACTTGTATATATCAGATGCTTTTAATGAAAAGAGAAATACTCGTATATACATGATGATTTTAATGTAAAGAGAAATATTCGTATATATCAGATGATTTTTAATGTAAAGAGAACCTGATGATTATAATGTGAAGAGAAATATTCGTATACATCAGATGATATTAATGTGAAGAGAAACACTCGTATATATCAGATGATTTAATGTAAAGAGAAATACTCATATATATCAGATGATATTAATGTGAAGAGAAACACTCGTATATATCAGATGATTTAATGTAAAGAGAAATACTCGTATATATCAGATGATTTAATGTATTCAGAAATACTCGTATATATCAGATGATTTTAATGTAAAGAGGAATTCGAAGATACCAAAGGGGCAGACAGAAATCGTTAAGTCGAGGACAGACAAGACCATGGCCAACAAAATGAAACGAAAGACAAACACAGAACACACAACACTACACTGAAAACTAAAGCTGGAGTAACACGAACCCCACAAAAACCAGGGTGAGTACAGGTGCTCCGGAAGGGTAAACAACTCCTGCTCCACTAGTGGCACCCGTTGTGTTACTCGGTAGTCAAAGCCGGTGTATAGTCATAATCCATGTTAGTCACAACTGGTAAGGCTTGTACTTTTGAGAAAAATCATACATTTATTTATCTAAAAAATCAGCTAAATCAAGAGTGATAACTCTTGCAAATGGTTGTTTTCATTTTATGTAATTTTCAATCAAATCAATTTAATCAAAAGTGCACTGCTCAAATGTCAAACAAAGGCTGGTTATGAATACAGGAACAGTTTCTTACTTTAAAACAAGTTAGAGTAAGGTGGGTTTTTGATATCATTTAATCACATTCTGCATGATTTTTATATGGACTGGTACTTAAATCTTCCACATGGCAACATGCATATGTGTTGTGTTATTGATTATTCACTCTATCACACAAACCACAAAGGGAAACAATATTCATCTTGACTGCAATGATAACATCACTTTTGAATAGCATTTGATATGCGTATGATTTAAAATGTTGATGTTTTTACTGAGGGCTATTCCAGTAAAAATTCCCCAGGGGGGGATTGGAACACCACTAATTTTTTCCCACAGGTTGGGGTTATCAACATAATTTTATTCCTTTTTATTATCATATATATAAATATATTTAATTTTTTTCCTTAGGTGAGGGTAAAAAACAATTGGCATTCCAACCGTTGCAGAATTTTTACTGGAATAGCCCTGAATGCCATCATTTTGAAAGGCATAACATTATTTATTATTAAGTGAAGTACTTACATTTCTTATGTTGTAGTTGCTCAGGGTTTTATCAACAACTTAGCATCAACGTTAGATAATACCAGTATAGAACCAGAAACCAGAAAGGACTGTTCTAACATGGTGAAAATGATCTGTTACCTACTGTGTCAGTTTATAGAAATCTTTGAGGCAGAGGACACTCAGCCGAGTACTAGTCAGGTTGTAACTGCTAAGGTAAGCTGGTCACCAACCATCCATGACAAGTCTTACATGAGAATAAATGAACAGTTAGGGTTTCTGTGTTTGAAACTAAAATTAAATCTTCACAGAACTTCAGTGAAATCTAATTGGTACTGCTTTAAATTGCATACAAAAATTCTTGAATTTTGCATAGACCTTAATGGTTTTTCATAAATGATATCTATTGGTGTACCACTAATGAAATAATAATGAGCCTCAAAGTAAAATGTACTGACATTAAAATGTAACAGTAATCAATCAGTTGAGTGTACATTGTAAAATAAGTACATGTAACAGGAAAACATAAAACAATATGCGTTCGTAGGGAAGAAGAGGGAAAAAGAAACCAAGTGACTCTGGAATAGACTGGGACAAAGAGAAGGAGGTAGGAGTGAAAACTTTGTTACATCTGGTTACCCCTAACATACACAGACTCTGGGACCCTCCTATTGTGGAAGAGGAGTTTGTAACGTAAGTAGTAATGTAATAAAACATAAAGTAGATGTTACAAGATATTTTGAGTTTAGTTTATACAAAAATATAATCAATAGGTGAGGTGTAATTTTTACCATCCTAAAAACTCACTTAAAATTGAAAAATTAAAAGGTTTAATTAAGAGTATGCATAACGTTATTTACAGGAGGATATAACTTTATTTTCTAGCAGCTGTTTCTCAAAGCACTCATAAGAGTGATTTGTTCATGAGCTTCTAGAATTTGTCAAAGATTTCATTTTATATGAATTTTATGACTACTTCTTTGCAAATAAATTTTTTGAGAAATTCTTACTGTGTGAAATGGAGAATTAAATTCGTATATAATATCCCTTCAAATTAAATCTATTAGTTAAGTAGATAAATATGAAATCCTAATTCAAGATCATAGACTATTAATTTACAGATTGGTGACAAACTGTGGATATAGACTCTTAGAGAATCCTAGTATTAGCCGAGTCACATCAAAGGAAACCAGAGATGCAATAAGTCATCTGATAGGGGTCATGGCCAAGCGATATAATCATGGACTGAGTAAGTCACATACTGTTGAATGCAAAATATTTTCTAATGGATTTACTGTTTTTTGGGTTTTTTTTATTACTTTTGATACAGTTCTAAGTATTTCACGATGATTAACTGTTTTCATGATTAGCATTTATTCATGATGTATATCATTAAAATTTCTACAAACATACTTAAATGCAATAAAATAAATTTAGAGTCTCAATTTTTATGTCCCTACCTTTAGGGATGGGTCATTAAGATTTACCCTCATCCATCAAAACAAACGATAGAACTATCTGGCCATTGCTGTATTTCACAAAAACACTTGGGTTCTGATAGTTACAGTTAACATGCCCATCTTAATATTGCTTGGTTTGGCATAGTTCTGGTGGACAGGCCCCATCTAATTCTGTGTATTGAAACAGACTTTAACATCTTTCTACTTGGGCAAGGTATTATATCATCTCTTGTCAACCCCGCATTTTTTCAAAATTTCATTGCACCAAGTGATTAAATATATTGGGTTTAAAAAAATGATAAGAATTATCACAAAACTTACACTTTCTCTTGTGAAAAACTGCTGAAATGAACGTAACAGTTCTCGTTAGTCTTTATTGTTGATTAATGCAACTTTAAACAGGACTGGTTTCTGAAATATAAGTTCAAGATTTTTTTAAGGAAAAAATACATTCCTCTTACAGACCTGAAATTTCAGACAATTTAACCGTTTCTTTTAGGCCTTAGAGCATATTTTTTTTTGTTATGTTATTAAAACTTTCAACATATAGAAAATTGGGAATAGAAACAGTATGTAGGAAAATAATGTTATTCTAGAAAAAAAGAAAATTTATTGATCATTTTGTCTGATTGCCAGGCAAATCCTTCCAATATTTCACCTATCTATCAAGTTGTTTTTCAAATACTTACAGTATGAATTACGTATATATTCCAGGTGCTAGCTTGAAGATACTACAGTTGATCCAACATTTTGAACATTTAGTGACTCCTTTAGCAAATACAGTAGAGATTATAACTAATGAACTTGGTGTCAAAAGTGTGGTTCAGGAAATCATGAGGTTGGTATAAGTGGAATCAGATTTAGGCCAAAGAAAAATAGAGTATACAAGCTATTTTTTTTTATATTTTTCTGTATTACTTAAATGACATTGAATTGAGTCAAAGAAAAAACATTCCTTTGCATTTTTCTTTGATTCAGAATAGTCATTATTGTTTTTAGTCAAACAATATCACAATTATGTAATAAAATAATTATAGTCTTTAGTTTTGGTTGATATAAGTTTTAAGTGCCAGTCCATATAAATATCATGCTGGGGGTGATTCATTCATATTAAAAAAACCCCAAACTTAAACTTTGTTTTAATGTTGGGAACTGTCTCTGTATACATAACCAGTCTTGGTTTGCCATTTGAGCGATGTACTTTTGAGATAAAACTTTCATAGAATGTACATGAAAACAACCATTTGCAGTTGTCATTCTTGATTTAGTCAATTTCTTAGAGATAGAAATGTATGATTTTCTCAAAAGTAAATGGCTTGACTGAGAAAATTCTGAAAAGTCTGAAAAATGAACTACAAATTCATGGGTTTTTCGACACCAGGTATCACTTCACCATTGACATTGCATGAATTTTATAAAGACTGCTATTGTTAGACCTTCAGTAAAACTTATTGTATATTGATATCATCTTTTTCAAAAATACTGATTCTAATTTGCTGACAGCTGAAGTAGCATTTATCACTAATTGGTCAGCCACAGTATTCCTATGTAAAAAACTCACTCAGAAGAAATTCTTACATATCTCTTTTATGAATGTCAACCTATTCTTAACACATTTTCACTAGACTTAATATAGCCTAATGTAAAACATTGTAAAAATTTTCTTTAGTTATAACCTTTGACCTTTCAGAGAAGTAGGTCGTATGGATCCTAAGGACATAGCTAGGGATCCATCAGGGACGAGATGTGTATCAGCTTTCCTAGTAGAGGTAGCAGAGAAAATACCATTAGTCATGTTACCTAGTATCAGTGTGTTAATGTGTCACCTGGATGAAGAGGTGAGCAAACACATTCTATCTTTAGCCCCCAAAAAATCCTGAATCTATTACATTAATTTAGCAAGTTAAAGTTGCAAAGTTCAACTTAAGTCAAATGTGTGATTAAATTTTTTTGAAAGTTCTTCAAATGGCGTAAATATGTATATGCTATGGTACAAATTGGAATCCAGTAGGATTCAGAATTCTCCTGGTACAGATTAGAATTCTAATTTGTTGTTGTTCATGTATAGTGTTCCATGCCTGTTCTTTCACTAGAACATGTCCTGCAGGAATTCTGAAGCTCATATCCTACACTTCAGATGGATTTGCAAATATTATTATGGAAAAAGTGTGAATCAACATTCCCACATTTCAAGTCAGCAAATATACAGTAAAGTCCTATTTAGGATATTTAAAAATCATATGACATGATAGCTTGTCTCTCATCCATGATTGTCCCGTGCACACTAATGTCAACATTTCAATACATATTGTCATGTTTTTCAGTCTTACACACTAAGGAATGGTGTACTAGGTGTAATGGGAGAAATCCTGTTAAAAGTCCTCAGTAAAGATGACTTAGACAGCAAGATGAAAACAACCAGAGACCAGTTCTTGGAATGTTTAACTGTAAGTTCATTAATACCTACAAATGTGTTACGAGAGTTACAGTTTTGATATCATTTAAATGTAAGATCTAAGTATCTTCTGTAAATAAAATTTAAATATAACTCAAATGAAACTCCTATTATGCTAATCTGGCAGTAACTTTACATACAGTGCTCCTAGAGTAACACTCTAGCCTGACATCCGATATTTCTGGTGAAATTTCACCAGCTTTGGACTTTTTGTTAAATACACATAGAGTTTTTTACTTGACTGACCTTGGAGATTACTGGTGAAATAAGGAGAAAGTTAGAAATTTCAATGGCTTTGGAGTTTTTTTGTACAAATCTGTCAGTGTGTACTTTAAAGTAAACTTAAATTTAACTTCACATTGGATACATTTAAACACCGAAATGAAATCAGTAAGAACAAAATTTAATATTTCCAATCAATTATTGATTTTATTTTTTGTTATTGCACTTCACCCACAGATGTTTTGGTACTGTATGATAGAATAGTTTGTTTTGTAGGAACATATTCATGATGTGCATGCCTTTGTCAGGAGTAAAGTATTACAGATCTGGTTAAATATTGTGAATGAAAAGGTAATTCATCCTTTAATGAAAATTACTTTTTGTTTATCATTGTCTCAAATCAAGATTTATTTTTGTCTAAAAGAGTGGATTATGATGTTTGATGCATGCAGTGTTTTGAGCATGGCCTGTCATAAACAAATAATAACCAGTGTCCTTAATGGCACCCACCCATCATAGCTTGTAAACTAACTTACATGTACATATATCATGTCTGATACATGCATATGTCCGGAGGTATTTATGACAGCTGTTTTACAAACATTTTTTTTACATAGGATAGGGGCACTGCAAAAAAAATACCTACTTCGTTGTTAATCGATGAAATGTAAATCTATTGTCAATTGCCACTGTGGGTGTGTAAATGAAATTTCTTTACAGGATTTTTTCTTTAAATACTTTGAAATGAAAGGCTGTTTTTAATTCTATTTTGTTGGTGCCAATAAACCTCCAGCATTTGCTTCTATGGGTGGGTAAAAGTAAAAAAAAAAAGACTTCTTTGGGAGATTTCATATTTTAAAGTGCCATACACCTCTCCAATGTATGTTTTGCCTGAACATGCCTTTCATGGATCACTTTTTAGGCTGGTACAAAAATTGTTTGTATGGGTAAATTAATTTTTTTTCATTTCACTGTGTGTGTTTTAATAGAAATATCATGGTTAACTACAGTTACTTTGTATTCATGACACTAGGTTAGATGTGATAAATAATACATAAATCTGGTCTGTACAAAGTACAAAACAACTAACAGAATACACAACACAGGCTGATTAATAAACAACAAAAAATTTTGTATTTGTAGTGTCTTCCCTTGACTTGGCAAGATAAAGTGTTGACTTTAGTGATAGGCAGACTTGCAGATAAATCTAGCCAAGTTAGAAAGAATGCTGTACAGCTTGTTACAGCTTTCATTAAATGTAATCCCTTTGCTGCCAAGGTAAGATAAAAGATGTTTGTAAAATGTATTTAAAACAGTTCTGTTGCCTTGATAGTTCAGTCTATTGTTTCATCTGTCTGTTTAGGGTAAATATTGAGAAGTGTTTTGTAAAAAAAATATAACATCTCACAAAATAAATATGCCTGGGTTTTATAACCCTGCTGTTAGGTGACGGTGCTATAAGTTTTATTACCTTTGACATTGTCTTTTCGTCCAAGATTTCTCAGTTTATGCTGGATGATTTGATATTTGGTCTTCAGCATTATCAGAGTAAGTTGTATCAGGTCTTCTGTTTTCTAGTGTGTCATATGTCTACTTCCTGTTTGCAGAAACTTTGATATAAGTGTCTGTATATATGCACTGTAAAACTTGTGAATTATTTCTTGGCTTGTGAATATTGGCAGGGATCATTCTAGGATTTGAGGTGGATGGGGAAAGGAGGGGGGGTAGAAAGAGGGCCAAACAGGTCTAGGGTAGCACCCAACATGAGGTCCATGGAATTAAAGCTCAGGAAGAAAAGTGATTTAAGCATTTGACAAGGTTTAAATCCAGCTGTAAAAGTTTCGGTTTGTAATATTGTATTTTTATAGCCTATGAAAAACAAGTTAACTAACTAAAAAATTTTTCGTTACAAATATTACTAAATTGGGTATTACTTGAAATGATATCATTTTATGACCATTATTGTCATATTTAAGCCACCCTCCGTATTACAAGACCAAGTTTCTCCTGTACTTGCTTCCTCATTATTTTTAAGAGTGTGGATTCCAGTAGTCCTACTTGTTCAGCCTCTGTATACGATTTAGTTGTAAATGTAACTTGCCTACCCATGGTATAATCAACAATTTGTCCATTTCCAATAAATGTTATCAATTTTTGTTTAGGGTAATCTTAAACTTTTTAGCCTTTTGTAGCCAGGGAGGCATTTTCCTTGTTAATACAACACTGTATAAAAACTTTTGCTGATTGAGATCTTGAGTTTAACTGGTTCCTGATTTACAATCTTCCTTAATTTATGAAGTGAACAAGTAAACTTCAGAACCAGTTTAAATCTTTAGAAATTACATGAGGCAGACAGCTTTAACATTACTTAATTTCCATGAGCTGTTGGCAACTATTTGCGCTTTTTTCACCCATTTGTTAAATTTCAATGCACCATTTCGACATTTAATCGTTTGATCTTGGGGTATTTGTATCAAAATAAAATATACTCGTCTGTTATCTAGTTGTCTGTTGAAGAGCTGAATGAAAATTATGAAAAGGAAAAGGAAAAACTGAAGGAAATGAGAGGAGGGGAAGAGCAAATGGAAACAGATACTTCAGAACAGGGTAACAGTATATACATTTTATATATCTACCAACAAGGATTAGGGAGAACAGGAACTGTAACATAGTTTTGATAATTTTAATGGGTTTGCTGATACAAAAAGAATTAACATTAAATTATTCAGTTTTGTTTGCATTTTAATCATCCTTGAGGTATCTTGGATGTTTCAAAAGCTTTTTACCATTACAGATTTTCTGCATTTGTCTCAGATTTAAGTTTCATAATGTGAATTAGGATTTTAACTTGTTACAGTATGCTTTCTGAAATTTTTTCTTCACAGTCATTTAGGCCATTTCAAATTAATTGCTGGTTCTTCGGATTTGCTCGCGCCTAAAATCATAAATTCAAAAGTTCAAACAAACTTACTTGCTTCATTTTTTATCACATTTTTGAAAATTCCTACATATTTAAATACAAAAATTCCGCTCATTCCTAAAAATAAACAAAAAGGATGAAAAAATTTATAAACTGCTCTTTCCACATCAATTTTGAAGCTTTCGCTTCATCTTTAACCATTTCCAGAAAAAAATTAAAATTTTTGCTTGCTTGCACCTAGTTTTATCAGAAAATCCAAAGAACTACAAATTAATTTGGAGTGGCCTTAAATTTTGTTTTTCAACTTTTAACTATAAAAAATGTGTCACTCTATGATCTCCTTTGTAAATATGAATGAGTTTTTCCTCTCTGCTTCTATGGCATAGGATTAATTTTAGCAGTTATTCAATGGTCATCACAAGGAATTGTATTTGTGAAGATATTATGATATATTCCTTTTAATTTCCTTTGAAAAATGACATTCCTGACAAAAACCCGAAATTATTTTACAAAATTTGAAATTCCAATAATGGAAAGAGGAAATTTATCGACATATTTTTACTGAACAGGTGGTTGTTTAACTTAAATTGTAAAGGTTTTTTCTATATTAAGCATGGTGATATATTCATTCATACAAATACATGTAAGTTTGCTTTACAGATGCTGTCAGTGAGCAGATAGAGAAAGAATGGAA
>JAULBM010006955.1:0-11811 GCA_032357055.1 Geukensia granosissima
CGAATAATACTACAGGATTGTAATCGCAATAATTTCAACTCGCACTCCAATACTACAGGATTGTAATCGCAATAATTTCAACTCGCACTCCAAAAATTTTCTGGTTATTTTGTTTTACACATTTCGGAAATTTGAGAAAACAAAACTCGTATTATCGTCTCCATTCGAAGATTCTCAATAATAATTGCAGGCAATAATTTCTGAATTTACAGTATATGTTTCCAAAAGGTATATGGGATACAGCAATCGTATTTTGTAAAATCTTAGCAATATGCTTCTATTTTCTCGCACACATTCATGCAAAACATAAACTCTAGAATATAGAAAACGATTTACCTTTTTTTCAACATTTTGTTTTTATTATTTTTAAGTCCGGATTAAATATTTAAAATGACCCATATAGTGTGGACCTATGAATGCATCGACTAATATTGTCTTTCTTGTTAGTAGCTTGATACGGAACCGATTATATATGGTATAACATTTTCTTCTTCCTGTCTTTATATTTATAAATTGACATTTGCATGACCCATGTTTTCTTTGACTTCTAATAATATCCAAACACTAAATCCAAAGAACACCAACGGTATAACCCCGCCACATGTAAATGTGCCTGCCCCAAGCTAGGAACCTGTAGTCCAGTGGTTGTTCGTGTTAAATAAGTCATGTTTACAGCTTACGCTATAATGTGGACTCTGGTTAATTGTTAAAGGCCGTAATCGGAACAACAGAAATTTAGATTCGACTATCATTTGTGGATTGCTGTCTCATGGACATCATGCCACATCTCATATTTTATAATTACTGCTTAAGTTACGCGAAGTCTCTCCAACCGAAATTGGTGATGTAAAACAGGACAGTGTAAAATTTTAGAATGCATTAAATTTAATAGCATTCAATAGCATTGGTTAAATGGTGTTTAACGCTTCGTCGGTAATATTTCAGCCATATCCCTGCAAAAATAAACGTAATTTCTTCTATTATTTATTTTAAGAAAAATGAAAACTTAATATCGTTTATATACAGATAAAAGTAGAAGAAAAGTAATAGAAAAAGTTAAACTGCGAAAGAATATAATCACAGAGCAAACAAATAGTAAATATATTAAACTTCAATTATATATCACATTCAAGAAAAAGTCGAACACACATAAATATACAATATCAAGTCAATGTCTGCAAGATATCAACTTGTTTGTAAGGGGGGGGGGGGGGTAAGAAACTAGGGAAAAGGCGAGGTTTACTGAGCCCTTGAACAGTTTTGTGCCGAATACGTAAGGTTGATATCTTTCAAACATACTGTTTGTATTCTGCAGCTATAAAACTGTTTAGATTACAACACAAACCCAGCTATTGCAGTCATCACGTGACAAAAAGTAGGTCGATTGAATAATTAACAAGTCCGTAGTATTACATAACGTTGTATGGGGTGTGTCATAAATATTGGATATCACTTAAAAAACAAATCGCTTAGCTTATTAACACACATGTATTAAAAAAAGAAACATTCCTCGTTTTAATTCTACTTTCAAATTCAACTTGGATCGTGAAACTCTTGCATCAAAATCGATTTGGTTGATTGATTGATTGTTATTTAACGTCCAGTTGCAAATATTTCATGCATATTCTGGGCGAAAACAAGTTAAACAATAAATCAACATGTAGACTGTGAGCAAGGGACCGATAAGGAAGGAACTTTTAGACTGCTACTGGAAAAATGGGGGTTGGATAGGGGGGACAATTTAGCTTTGTAACTGCTCGCCTACGGACCACTCAAAAAGAGCTGTTACAAGAGGTCTTTAACGTGCTTAAGACGTGGCACTTCCTAAACACGGGGCGTCTTTTACCTCTCCCTCTTGACGGATTGTGAATTTAAACATCCCCCCACAATCAGGGACGCCCCTTTTAGAGGACTAGTGCCTCCAGGACGGAGATACCTGGTGCCTATTCTTTCCCCGGCACGACCTTCGAGAAGGGGAGTTCAAGTATTTATACATCCCGCTCGAACTAACGGACGCCCCATTAGCAGGGATTCCAGCTGCAGGCGGAGAAACCGAACGACCTATTTCTATACCCCGGTCGCCCTCGTGGGGGAATGATTTGACATAAACATAGAAAGTAGTATATGTTTGACAATAATACTTCAGTCAATCAAATCTTGATGAGGACTGCATATTTATGAAGGCATGAATTCAACAACTTTCATTAAGAAGCTTATTTCATTTTATTCGTTGACTACAGGTTGTTTTAACGCCTTTCTGTTGATCAAGTACCATTTGTATTCATGAGTTATAACCATCAATACAAATATACAAAGTCAAAGGGCTCATGTTTATTTTGTCGTGGAAATCTCGCGACTGTCGCCGAACATCGCGCGACTACCGCGCGATTTTCGTTGAGATTAAAAGTTTAAACAAACTACGACAGGTATAAGCACCCAGCGATTTTCGTGCGACGTCGCACGACATCGCGCGATGTCACGCGTCAGTCTCGCGACAATCGCTTTGGAAGTATAGATGAGCCCTAAGACTTAAGATGTGATAAGTTGTAAAAAAATTATATATTCTTTGAACTGTCGTTATTTTTCATTGCGGTGCAAAAACATATTGAAAAAGATCCTCAAGTGAAATGTAATATTGAGGTATTACAACTGGCACAAAGGTAGGCTTTCGACATAAACAAGAGTTCCCTGTATTTGTATGACAATGGATAATCATTCATAATATCTGCAATCGTCACCACGAACGAAGTTTCTGTTACCTAAGTTCAAAACCCCAGTAAAAAGGGTTTCTTATTGATTAGTGAATAGCTAATAATAAAAGTTAAACGATAGATAACTTAATTTCATGGCTTAATCCCTATTCATTTAACCGATTGAAATTTATTGATACATATATTAGCATATGAGATAAATGTATTTGCATATGAGACAAAATAATTACCTAGCATACTTATGATGCAACCCTGATAAATGCGACGTATGGTGTGGAGAAAGTCTTAGTTGAATTTTGAAGACTAAACTTTTTGATCTTGTGTTTTTTATTGCTTTTGTTCGTTCCAATTTTGTCAAGTCATCTAAACTGTGAGACTTTTACCTAAATACAATGATCTTCCATTATTAAAGTAAGCTTATTTTGATGAAAAAAGAAATAAACTATAAACTTTTCAATGTGGACCGTCAACTATAACTGTGTTTTTGTTCGACAGTTTTAATATTTTAAAGATTCACAAAAGAATGGAAAATCTACTATTTTAATATATTTTAATTTATACAATTTCTTATTTCTTTTTTTAAATAATGTTTTGTCATTTTTATAAACACAGCCTTACAATGAGACAATTCACATGTAGCACTTTTAGTTAAAATAGAGGCTCCTAGGACAGAAACTCCTCACTGATACTTGCCAGGAAGGGATTTTGTATAAAATTTTGGTGATAGGGGAGAAGATTTTTTAAAATATAACTTCAAAATTAGCTAAAAGAACGCCTAAAAAGGGCAAAAACTCTAACGAGAGTTAAGGAATTTTCTTTCAAATTTCACCAGATAGATTTCATCATGCTGAACACTTTTATCCTAAGTGAGAATTTAGCTAAAGTTATTGTGTTCTATTTTTAGTAACGGCATCCATGTTTTTCGATGGATCAAAAATCCAAACATAAACTCTGTGCAGAATACGCTTATGAACAACATGCAAATACAAAGTTTCATTTAAATCCATTAAGTTGTTTCAGAGAAGAAGATTTTTAAAACGTTTACTTAAAATTTAGCTAAAAAAGTCTAAAAAGGGCAATATTTCCTACAAGAGACAAGGGATTTCAACAAAAAAATCTGCACAGATAGATTTCATCATGCTGAACACTTTGATTCTTGTAAGAATTTTGCTAAAGTTAACAGTTTTTAGATATATGCGAAAATTTTCGGTCAAACCCCTATGTTTTATTTCTAGAAACAGCAGCCAGGGTTTTAACGGATGAAAAATCGAAGCACAAACTTTGTGCAAAATACCCTAAGGCACAATTATGCAAAGTTGCATCCAAATCCATTCAGTAGTTTCAGAGGAGAAGTTTTTTCAAAATGTTGACGACGACGACGGACGATGATGGACGCCAAGTGACGGTAATAGCTAGCCTGGCCTTCGACCAGATGAGCTAAAGAAGCAGAGTAAAAAGTCTTTTGTACAAAAATTAAATTTATGAACTGATTAATTCAAAATTCATCAGGCTAAAGGCTGACATCGCCCAAACGTAGGTGAACGTTGCGAAAGTATCTGTATATCAGTTTTCAACCTCCTGGTAAAGTAAAAGTTTGAACAAGTTCTTTTCTAGTTGTATGACCTTGTTGTATTTTCTTTGTGATCTTTTAACTTTTGATTTATGACTTTCGTAGAACTAGTATTGACTTTCTTTCCTTTACATTATCATGACGCATACCTGAAAATAAACATTCTCACCTAGATTTGGAAATCTACTGTAATCAAAGGCGTTGCTGTTGATGACAAATGGTCCATTTTGTTCAGAAACAGATAGAACGGTACATATGTTCGTTGAATTTTCATACTTAAACGAGTCACAATTACTGTTTGATGTACAAAGTGCGCAGCATTCTATGACTGAACGAACTTTTACTGTGAAAATGACATCCCCTCCTGAATTTGATCCAGTCCATTTAGTCCTGTGCCAGGAAAATGAGGCAGATAGAACTGTTTCTAAAAAATATATTAGTACATTCAATAAAAGTATGAACATTGTCTTAGGTTTTCCGTTAACTTTTAGGAGAATAATATGTTTCAAAGTTTATTTAAATTTACACTCCTAATAGCTGACAGGAGTGATGGATATGCTAGAAGCTTTGTCGTAAAGTTCATTTTACTATTACTATATTCCTGCTCTTGACGCTTGTAAGGAAAGTCTTCCGGGTATACAAACGCCGAAAACACATTAAACGGTCTAGTAACATTTACTCTGTAATTGTAACCATAGACCCAGCATAAAGCTTTATACAGTTTGCCACAAACGTACTGTAAAGAATTCAAATCAATATCAATGTTTAAATTCTAAAACGGTTATTATTTTTTACACCATTCGAAATTTGATGTTAACGTCAAATTCAAACGCACACATTTTTTGTTTTCCTAAATTTGACCGAATACCTTTCTAAATAACTTTGATTTGTAGAAAAACTCTTTAGAAGATCATACTTTCTAACAACATAGAATTTACAATCTTTTGCAGTGAGCTAGTGTATTACAGAACAATAGTTTCAACAGATTACTTTTTACTATTGGATATATTAATTGATTCGATTGGTAAATTCATCGTTGTTTATTTTTTAGTCATGTTTCGATTATTTCTTCATGGTCGGTGGTAATTTTTAAAGGAACATTTAATGCCATTTTCAAAACACCTACATTTATAACGCCAATGAGAGGTCATGTTTTCGCGATACTTTTGCGTAGACTTGAAATCTAAAAACTTTAAAGAAAATCACACTGTAGAAAGTAGTATCGCCTTATCAACAAGAGTACAATGCTATTCGGATTGTATTGACTGTCCGTGTAACTATGCGTTATAAGATATGGAAGCAAAATTCTTAGCTTCTAACTTCTCGAACAATAAAAAATCTATTTTTTAGTCGATAACGAAACTGTTTAACCGCAAATATATTTTTATCACACTTCTATATACGTTTAACGATCGCTTTTACATTAGAGACAATTAGAGACAATTTAACTCCTCACGACACTTGAATAGTTTATAACCTTGATTTTCTTTCAAAAATCTAATTCACGTGTGTATGAATTACAGTATATCGTGAGAATCAAATCAATTTAAATTTAGAGATACGAAGCTATCAATTAAAAACCTTTAGCACTAATTTACATTTGTTTTCATTAATGCAATGTAGCCTTTACCTAGACATAAATCATCCGTGTTTACCGAATGGTCCGAAACCCTTTTTATTTTAGAGTGTTATGGAGACTGCTTCCGAGATCCACATATATACTTCATGGTAACCAGAAGTGGCCGTAACTGTTCCGGTAGGCGATAGTCTTAGCATTTTCTACTCCAAATGTGGTAACTGTCATTTTGCCGGAAACTTTCAGATTTAGAATTCCAAACTCCAATGGGTATACATAAATGTTTGAATACAAAATTACTAATGTTAAATAAAAAAAAACTTAGAGAGGCTATATGTACATTTCAAGGAGTAACCTCTCATCAGTAGCATTAGAACCGAAACAATATACAGTTGTGGAAATGAAGAGATATTAGGTAAAGACCGCATAACAACCACGAGAAAACCAATGGGAATTCACAAACGACCGGTATATTTTTATCATAAAAAGACAATTTCCGTTTGTGTTATCCGTGTTTGGAATTCTCAAGTTTTGTCAAAGAAACTCACGCACAAGTTAAATCCTGATTCTTTAGATAGTTTATAAACCTATGTTTTTGAAATGGATTACAGTTGGTATTATTGGAGCATTTATTCTTTGATTTTGTACGACCGAGTTGTTCCTGTTTGCCCGGATATTGATTCGAGGTAAGCGGTATTTTTCCGGAGGGTCGAGGGCCAAAACTGGCCGAAAATGTTTACCAAGGCCAATGCAGAAAAACTGAGTTATAAAGGATCTATTTATTCCATATAACAAGCCCTCATCATTATTCTTAAGTCGTCCGATTATATTCCCAGGCCGTTTTTCATTAGCAGTGGATGTTAGCAAAGCTTTAAAAATGTCAGGATGTATCTAAAACATAATTAGTACAACATACGTCATGATCAAGCATATTCACGAACAGCAGAGAACCCACTGAAATACGAAAATAAATGCAGTTTTGTTTGAAAAATTACAAGTTTCTATACTAAAAAAATGGTTATTATTTTAACGAGTTAACGCAAACGACGATCACTGTTTTAAAAATATTGACAACTAGAACTGTTGAGATATTAATTTGAAGGAGACTGAAAAGAAGATAAAACTAAGGAGGTAACTTTAAGATATTTTGTAGAATCAGGAACGAGCAAGCTACTCGGAGAAACTTTCATTAAACGGGTAGGTTTTACCACTGGCGATTAATTCACGATGCCACGAAGTCGTCAGTTTTCTCCTTATTTCTACTGGTTTTGTCATTTGTCACTGAGTTTTGTCTGTTGCTTATTTGTTCGCTGTCGTTTTAGGGTAGATCAGTTCTTCCTAAGTTTGACCCTAGCCTGTGAAGGTTAATCCAGAAGAGCGCAAATAAACTGCAGTTCAGCTTGCCTTTTAAATTTTTGTCATAATGTATGCGAGATCGTATTTTCATGGCACAGTTTCCATATCATTTATTATGGAGTTTTTCTCTCTTCTCTATTCTGTTGTGTTGAGGTCATAAAAATCTTCACCGTGCTAAAGTTGTACACGTTGTATGCTCTTATTTATTTAAACAGGTACAGGAATGTATGTTGGAAGGGTACGGTTTAAGTCTTTCGAACATTGTCATTCGCAAAAATATCCCAATTGTTATCTTTTTATTTGGATTATCGGCTGTTTATATTCGGCTTATCGGTGTATTTACGTAATGAACTATATATTACATTTGGTCAAAAAATGTAAGTAGAAATTTATCAAATTTAACTGATCGTATTTTTTGCCCCCCCTCCCCTGGCTCGTCTAGTGACTGTAAATCCAGAAAGCGCTTTTTACTCCACTAGATTTGACTTTTTAATATTTGTAATAAATGCATGAAAGACACAGATAATGATTTTCTGAATATATTACTATTTCTTTCTTTTAAATGGATAATATAAAATATTTTATATTAACTTACCAACTAAAAATACTATAGCAAATAAACATTTAATCCATGTTTCATTCATGTTGAGAACTTCATCTATTATTTCGTTGGAAGTTTTAATTGCCTTCAAAATGGATACGTAATGTATGTAAATCCTTTGTTTGCATTAGTTCATTAAAGTCTGTCTGTTTAATAAAGCTAAAAAATCTTCACTGAAGCGATGCTGCGACTGATGGAATTATCCTGTTTTGCATATATCCATAAAGCAATATACTAACACTATCATGTTTTATTGATATTTATCTAGAATCCCTTAAAATCACTGCATGGTCGCTAACCGATTTGATTTTGTTTTATAGAATTCTGGAAATCTGTCAGACAACAAAAATCCTTATACTAATTTATGCTTTTTATAAAAACCCTTGTTTATCAAACTGATTGATTTCATTGAAGAAGCCCAGTGTAGAATACCCATGTGAGAGGTCAGAGTGCATAGTCCAATGAAAAAAGACAAACTAAAAGATAAAACGAAAACAAAAGGAACAAATGCTTGGAATCCGCGGACTCCTTTACAAAACAGGAGTGGGATCAGGTGCTCTAGAAGGGTTAGCGTCCCCTGTCTTGCGTGCAACACCCGTCGTGGAGTCCTTAATGTCAAAATTTGTTTCAAATCAGAATGTCAAAATCAGGAGTGTCAAGTTGTGTTAAATCCAGAAGGAATCGCACGAACTCCTATATAAACAAGGAATGGGACCAGGTGTCTAGAAGGATAAGCATCCCTTGTCTTGCGGGCAGCACCCGACGTGGAATCCTTATAGTCTAACCCGGGTTAACATAAATCTAAGACGAGGTCAACTTATTTTTGTATTGCCGGGAACATGTCCATAACTAGTTGAGATAGTCTGATATCATATGAATCACATTTTCATTTCAGTTAATATACATAACCCTCATTTCCTTAGTAGATATCCCAGAGTTCTCACGAAACTGACTTGAATTAAGATGTGCCACTGCCAAAGACAGACAACGTAGTTAAACGTGGCCTTCTTCTTGCACTTGTCAACGTTTATTTGTTCAATATACAGGATTGTATATAACATATACAAGTACGTGTTTGTTATTCTTAATACTCATTTACCAGTGATGTTGGTATTGTTGCCTTATATGTTTATCTGTCGCATATATATGACCTTAAACACGGTTCCTCTAATTGCAGATTTATTTTAATATTGCTACAAATCACAGTTTATTGCCAAAATTCCAAAAGACTCTTCCATGCAAACAGTATTTAATGGACAAGCTTAATGATACTTTTAGATTTGAATGATGTTTTTGAATAAAATAATCCACAGTTTCAATAATTTGCAAAAGAAATTTATCATAAAGAACTTTATCCTAAAAAAATCTAATATCAGTAATGATCGTTCCAAGCCAGGAACCTGTATTCCAGTGGTTGTCGTTGTTTAAAATAGTAATTATTTGTTATTCTTTCACATTTTTCATTAGAATATGCCGATTGTCGTGTTTTATGAATAGTTGCACATTTTGTATTTTGGAGGCCTTTTAACTTTATGATGTTGAAATGATTTATAATTAAAGACCGTAATGGGACCTGTATAAGTTTAATTTAGACTGTCATTTGGTGGATGGCTGTCTCATAGACAATCATGCCACATCTATTATTTTGATAGTCCTATTTAGATTTGGATTTTAAAATCGAGCAGGTTTTTGTACTAAAATTTATGATTAAAAGGACGATTTTTGTATTCCTGTAGTGAACATTCCGTTTCTTGATGAGGACGTGCCTTTGGCTCCTTCGTATGGGGTTTACATTACACAACTAGTTCGGTTTGCTTGTGTTTGCACAAATGTTCTTACTTAAATGTTCGCTAACCTCAGTTTATGGTGAACTTATGCAGCATTGACACAGGTATTAAACTTCTTAAGACTAAAAAATTATAACCGTTACTAAGATTTATTAAGAAATACGGCTGCAAAAGTAAACTTGTGATACAGCATACATTTTATTAAAACATTACATAAAAAGCCTATTTACTAAATGTGATCCATTGAATTTTACTGCTCCTTAAAACAAACGTAAATATAAAAGGGTACAAGTTTGACGTTGTATTCTAGATATTTATACTGGTATAGGTACAAATCTAAATAACCTTTCTTACACTATATGAATATTAAAAAAAGGCATTCAATTCATCCAGTCTTTCTACACATTTATTAACAACGCACAATTAAATCATCTGATGACATTTCGTTTTGAGAGGCTTGATGTCTTATCATCAGGAATCTCACCCTTAGCTTGCTTTCACTAATTGCGAGCATTGATTAGAGTGGCAATTTCTTTTTGAATGTATTTTGTTTAGTATATATTTATATATATATAGGAAAAAGTATTACGTAAATGAAAAGAAATAAATGGTAAAGTCATTTGTCAAACTGGGTTTCAGAATATTAATAAATAAACGTTCCTTCTCTTTTCTATAAAAGTCATGTTCAAAATCTATATAAAGTGGGAAAATGTCATTAACCCGAATTATTGTCAAATCTTCATGGTTGGTCTGTTGTCTGTGAACAGTCATTCTGGTTCTGAGTTAGGATTTTGTTTCTCCGACGTAGAATTCTTTACATTTCCGACAGATAAGCGAATAAATTACGTTTTTGGTTTTTTCATGTAATATTCTGTTTAACGGTAAATTGTTTCCCATTTTAAACGTAAATAAATTTCCTTCAATTTAACTGGGACAAGTGCGACATCTCTTGTCAGAACACCTTTGGACACTGGGTTTTATTTCATTGAAGTCAAATCTGGATGATGTTAAAATACGTTTTAAATTTTTCGGCTGTCGTTTGCTGTTGATGATTTTCTTTTTCTGTAGTATTTTGTCCATTCTATCACTGTTGTGTAAATTAGGTTCGATTTGTTTCATAAACCGAAATATGTCAAAATTGCGGGGATTATGAGTGGTCACAAAAGGTATTACTTCGTCCAGTGTCTGTTGTCGCTTATCTGATTCGGGAGTAATTGGCCCATTTTCCAAAGCTTTTTGTATACCATAATCGATAATTTCTTCCGGGTAATTCTGTCTAAGTAGATAAAATTTTAAATCTTCTAAACGTTTTGATTTCAAATATTCTGTACTAGTAATTGTTACTATTCTTGAAGCTAAATTAAACGGAATATGTGTGTCCGTCGGTTTCGAGAAAAGATCCGACACAATGCGTCCATTTTGTTTTATATATATATATTTGTAGCTAAAATGTTTTTTTCTAATATCTTTTTCTATTATCAGATATTTGACATAAATATGACAATAATATTTTTAAAACCCTTTTGCAACTGGAGTTCATTAATAACTTTAAAAATTTGTCATTATTGTATTTTTTTTTAAATTAGAGGAAGATAATAGTTTTTCTTTGAATATTTTTCTCTGTGCTTCATATTTTGGACAAAGTAATATGAAATATTTTTCATCCTTAATTTCCATATTTTGACACAATTTACATAACCTGTTGCTTTTAGAAATTTCTGCATATCTGCTTTTCTCAGTCTCTAAATTATGTGCACTTAACCAAATTTTTGCTAAAATAGTTAATAGTTTCAACAAACAGTCTTTCAACTCTTAAATTTGCTACTGAATACGATGTGGCCGCCGATAGCAGTATCATGGTAAAATATCTTCCTAAAAAATGGAAATGACGGGGCGAATTTGAAATTGGATATGGCTTTCAATGTGTTCAAACCTCGAACAAAATTTCAAGACATATGGCTGTTGAATACGCAAACGTCAAATTTATTTCATTTTGAAGGGGTACTTTTTCATGTTTTTCTGCTGTACGAGTTATCCCCCTTTTACATGTTGCTTTTCTAGAACATTTGACACTTATAGGCTAATTTAAAGCTAAAATTTTAGGTTTTTTCAAACATTTGTGCAGTAATTAATGATTGAAGGAGAACAAAACTGTTTAAAACAAGCTGTAAATAAATATCCACATTTATTTGTAGTCCTGGATGATTTTG
>JAULBM010006966.1:0-11811 GCA_032357055.1 Geukensia granosissima
AAATTATTGTGTCCACACGTTTATAGGGTCAAAGGCACATATACAGGCGAGACATTTTTGTGTCCACACTTGTTTAACGTTATATATAACTTCCAAAAATTGAAGAAATTTAATCGGAGAAGCAGCAAATACCAGTTTTTAATGCATGTCTTTGACTTGATCCAGGAGACTGGAGATTTTTTCCTGAGAAGAGAGCACTGTTAAGAAACATAGATGCGGTATATCACCATACTTGTGCATCATTGTTCAACTGGTATCTCTTCGATAACCGAGTAAGCAGGCGCTTTTTAATATTTTATAAAGCTTAAACAAAGAGTAGATTTGTTTGGATTTGAGTGCTTCTTTCGCTATATTTGAATCTTTGACTTTCTATGTTTCGGTTCATGCTACTGATTTGAAATGTACATATAGCATACCTAAAGTTTCTATATTTCTTTAACATTGGTAATTTTGTATTTTATGTCTTTCTTCTTTAATTCTACAACAGCTTTCGTGTCAACTAGTTTTAGTTAAAAATCTTGAGAACAAATTCACGAAAGTTTTACGGACCAATGCATTTATTTGAACTAATCCCGAAAATGTCGTTTGACATCATATCAAACGTACTAACTTTTATCAACGCCAGATTAGATGTTAAATTGCTTAAACGTTTATCGTTTTAATCCGTCTCTTCAAATTCATTAAAAATGCTTTTTTCTCGTTACCTGTCCATTCATCCTTTTTTAACTCACAGGATTGGTCATTGCATCTAATGCAATTAAGTTGTGCCAAATTATAAATGACTAATTCCATTCAAACTGTTTTAAACACCTGTAGGTTACCCACTAAGAAGAAATATGCCAACAATAATTATGAAATTTTCAAAATGACCGCTTTGCAATGAAATAGACGAAGAACATATAATAAAAAACGTCATTTGAATTTTTCACGCTACATGTCCAGAAGATTTTTACGAACTTTAGCTTCAAGTACAATGGTGCGTGTTAATTGTTACCCTATTTATTTCTCTTAATTCTTTCCAACATTTTGTAATTAAGTTGTATGAATTGTTTGCGAGTTTCTGGGGTCTCAATTTTAACAAAATGCCTGTTGTTGCCATTGAAACAATATTTTCGTTTTTAGAGAATATTTATATGGTTTTATACATTTTATATTTTGTGATCTCTAAAAAATAGGTTTAAATTACATGATTTCTTGTTACTTTTATGTTTTGATGACTGCAAGTATTGGATTAACAAGTGTAGCAAAATGTTTGATTTGCATTAGCGCAACAGCTGTTTATCATCATTATAATTTTTGATATGACAATCAACGACATCAACTTACATACATGTATCATCACAAAACAAGCTTTAAAAACCACCTATCTAAATAAAAAATTGATTACTGTCATAAAATATTCATAAATTAATAAATTTATAAATTCAATAATATTTATAATGAATCACATTTTTAAAAGAAAATATACATTTGACTTTTTATATCCTTGGCTTTGTTGTTAAAATGCTTTATTCTACCTAGTAAAAGGTTGTTCGACATAAAAAGATTGGCGCCTTATATAAATGTTAGAATAAAATATATCAATTTTAATGTAACATATGGTAATTCGGAAAATTAACTTTCCAGTAAATGATGCTTTTAAGCACGTACTTAAACATGAAAATGGACGGCTATAAAGCAAAACTTAATTTAGAAAATCGTTTCATCGTATATTAAATGTTCTTATTAGACAGAGCAAAAAGGCTCAGACAAGAAAAAAAGTCGACGAGTAGAACCGGCATTGATTTATTTTTTTAGATTGAATAAGAGATTAGGGAGCAACTATTTATTTTAAGAGGGGAGGGCATGGAGGTTGCTTTGGATGATAATCTTTATCACAACATTTTCGATCACGCCGTCATTGGTGCGATTGCCCGCCTTTATGTTTTTTTTTTCAAAATTCAACACTGTCTGATCGCTTGATTTTTCTATCCTGCCTTTTTTCTTTACAAACTCAGCCTTTGTTTCTCAAGCATTTTGGTCCTGCGTTTCATTAGCTAACCTGGTGCGAAGGGTATTGTGAACTATTGCCATCACTTTGTGTCCGTCGTCTGTCTGTTGTCCGTCTACAATCCACATTTAAGTCTTCTTCTCTGATACCGCTTAGCTAAATTTGTCCAAACTTAGGTGGAATGGTCATTGAATAGTTTTTAGAACACATTATCCAGTGTCATGATCGGCCAATATTAAATAAAAATAAAAAGGTGGCATATTTAAAACATCTTTAAAAAATCTGCAAGGTCAGTGAAACCCAAACTTTACACAAATTATACTTATGTGATATTCTTTCAGAATTGTATCCGATGATCCCAACCGTCAACCAAAAAAGGCTGCCTTTGCCTAGTTAAACATAGATCCCTATGCAATATTTATCAAAAAATCTTCTCGACTTGATTCGCTTGCTTATATTGTAATGGTCACTAAATGGATCCCTTTTAGAATTGTATCCGATTTTCTACCCTTCAATCAAGATGACCTCCTCAGTCAACTTAGATTGACATAGAACCCTATTGAAAATTCAGTGAAAAATCTTCTCGTCATGAACTTCTTACTCAAATGAAAGCAACTTTTGGCGGCATGGTTACTAAGTAGGTCCCTTTCAGAATTGTATCCGATGACCCAAACCGCCGACTTAGACGAGCCGCTACAACCGAACATATTTTATATTTGAATTTCGTTAAAAAATCTTCTTGTCTGGAAATACATTTTCCAGTTTGAAACCAAACTTTGATGGAATGGTCACTAGGTAAGTCCCTTTCAGAAATGTTGATGACCCAACCCGCCAAACAAGATGGCCACCTCAGCCGAAATAAGTTATAGCATAGGACTCTATTGGAGTGTCATTTAAAAATCTTGTCTATAAAAGCTGGTTTTATTGGACCCAATGTTAATCTAAACTTTGTTTTGGCAACTATATACCAGGTAAGAGATGATAAGCTCCGGTGAGCTTCTGGTTGCAAATTCCTTTCTCGCCCTCCTAAATATCTAATGTGACTCATAAATACTTATCAAAAGTTAAAACACTGTAACAATGGCCATTTCGTTGCTTGACAACTAGTCAGAAGTTTTGTTAGTAGATATTGATATCCATACATATGTATAATTTCTTTTATGCAGCTGTAAGAACCAACTACATGTAAATTCCTTTAAACAATTGAAAAGTTTCTTTGCAAAGAAACTCATCATACTTTCGTAACTAGAACCTCCAATGTTTATTCTGGCTGGAATGTTTTCGCCTGTCACCGTAAAAAACACGACTGTTATATTGACGTTAAAAAATAAGTTGTGGGGTAACCTATCTTTGGGAAGTCAGTTAATTGGATTTGTACATGTTGTCCACTTGAATACAGCTTTCTAAAAACTGCATAAGAACTTTCGTAAATGATGCCGACACTTTTAGGGATAGTTGATTGTAGTGAATGATATAAATTTCAGTGTGATACACTGATATTTTGAAGATCTGTTCAGTAGCACAGTCAAATAAAGACTGAAGGGGTTAATGCTGGGTATCTTGATCCTACCTTAAAATGGAAAAAGAAATAATTCCCATTGAGATTATTAAATCAATTTTCTCATAAAGTGAATTATATTATACAAAACCGAAAGTGGAATAATTGACGTATCAACATTATCGTTTTGTGGTATAAATGAAACAAAACTGGTTGTACATTGAAGTTGCTGGAAGAAATTAAAATGTATTCAAACAAAATACAAACCTTTAAATAATTGCTGCAACACTACATCTTAGCAGTGTAATTAAGAAAAAAATCATGGAGGTCGTAAGATTGTTGGAGATTTTGACATAGGCATTTATCTTCGTAAAATTTTAACCCAGCGATAGCGATGAGTAAAATTTACGAAGATAATGTTACCTATATTAAAAACGAAAACAAACTTATTACAACCACCATGAATTTTTTTCGATTCTAATAGAACCATACGTTAATTTCGAAATCGAAGTTAGGCAACAACATTTTTCTTGGGGGGGGGGGGGCGGGATTTTAATAATGTTCATAATTTTTTTTTTCAAAACATTCTCCTGACAAAATATTTTTTTCTTGTGAGAAGGAAAGCAAAATTTTTTCCTACCATGACATTTGCAAGATAACGCGGTTTTTTTTCCAATCCACACACCCCAATCCCAGATTACTAGGTGTTTCGAACATCTAGTTTTTCTAGCAGGTGACAGCATAAATTTTTTCCAGCTACATTGCAAAGTCTAAAAATTTTTCTGTCAGCTAGGCCATTAAAAATTTTTTTTCAAAAAAATCACAGGCCCTCCCAAAATAAGAAAATAGTTGTTGCCTTAGAACTGACTTTGCCAATCCAATTACCCCCCAATCATAAAATTAGGGTAAACAATGACAGACCATGAATAATGACTGCCATGAAATATTTCGATTCTAATATAGTAAATATTAAGAATTGAAATGACGTTTGTTTTTATACGATGTGTACAAAATTCATTGAACATGAAGTTGCAATTTTTGTGCTCAAAACATATTGTGTGAAGTCATAGCGCGTGCAAGTTATAATTTATTAGATATTTTACTATTGACGTTTTAGGATCCCATATAAGAATGGGCTATTTGTAGAGCCTTTCGAATCGTTTATTTTTTACCTGCGTCGCCGAAGGCGGAAGAAGGTATAGTAGTCGCTTGACTCCGTCCGTCGACGTCTGTCCATTAAAATGTCGTACACTGACTCAAAAATGCTTTATTCGATTTTTCTCAAATTTTTGTATATTGTTAGGAATGATGATGCCTCTCTCCCTTTCGTTTTTTTTTAATTTCTGAATTGTCATTACAGAGATATGGGACTTTATTTGCGCGAAAGGACTTTTTTCTGATATGTTGTTGTGATTTGCTTATTTTCAATACTTTTATACTGCAAATTACAACCACAGACATTTTCACCAAAACTATTACAATACTTCCATGCTGGAAGTCTTGGTCACCTTGATTATTGAAACAGCGAGCGACACTGGTCCAGAGCCGTTTTTGCTCTTGTTATTTCAGTATTCTGTGAATCCTTTCGTCAATGAGGTTGTCCGATATTCTATGCGACTTTGGCCTTAAATTTTGATTTGTAAAGGTAATCACTAGTATGAAGCGGTCGGTAGATCGGAATCCTGAATGAAAATTGCAATAGGTTAACTCAGGGTTTTTCTTTGAACATTTACCTTCAATAGAATTGAGATATGCATTCAAATACAAGCTATTGGACAAATAGAATACTTTTACGCTTCTATAAATAATAACAGCAATAGTTATTTATTATCGCAAAATACAATCTGTGTTATTTATAAAAATTAAATCATCTTTGAACAACAGATGTTGCTAACATACGATAGTCTTTTTTCTGATAATTTTAATGTAATATACAAATTAACAACGATATATTGAATGTACCTTAAACCAAAAGGACAAATCTGAATCAACGTCCTAGACCTTGTGCTCAATTCTACAATATCTATACTATTAAATTAACCTCTTAGGGCCTGTTCACACTACAAAAGTTTATCCGGATTAACTCAGGTAAATGTGGATTAAGTCACTTTGCGTTCACACGAGGTTATATTTAATCTGGATTAACTTAATCCGCATTAAATTAATCCGGATCAAGTTTATCAAGATTAAATTGTAGTGTGAACGCAAAATGTGAATTAAATCTGACGTCATAATTAGTAACGTTACCTATGTTCTTTTGCTTTCTACGTTTCAAATTTAATCCGGATTAAGATAAGCCGGATTGCAAACGCTTGTGTGAAAGCAACAGGTTACCTGTGTACTGGCTTAAGTTGATCCGGATTAAATTAATCCGGATTAAGTTAAGCCTAGTGTGAACAGGCCCTAAGATAAGAATGGTATAGCATAATTTTATTAATTAAAATCAAAGAAAAGCAAGAAACCAATTATCTCCTCCTACTTCTTCAAATTATTACTAGCACAAATCAGGGATGATCCATCATCATCATACTCTCGTCCTTAAAATGCATGCAATATTTAAGCAACATTTAATCAATTTAATTATTATTATTATTATTATTATTAGAAGTAGTAGTAGTAGTATTAGTAGTAGTATGTCAATAACTGATGTACATTAATGGAAATAAACGTATTCCTTTATATTCTTTGCAGTGTCAGACAACAAGGAATATAAAAAGCTTATTTTGTAGTACAATAAATGTTTCGTGTGCCAAGACCAGGCCAGTGACCCATCGGTTGTCATTACATAAAAAATGGAAGAATTGTCATACTAAAAAATAATGAAATGTAATTGTTGTAATTTTGTTGCCAATGGCAATATTTCAGAAATTAGACAATTTACCAATAAAGTATGCCGGAAGTCGTATAATTCATGTGACTTTGTAATGATTTGAATTAACAGCTTGACAAATGCGCAAAAAGTTAAAAGTTTTGAATGCTTAATGGTTATTTTGAATGCGCAATTTATTACCTAGTAGCCCACCAATTTTAAGGAGGATAGACAGTGTGTATTGTGTTTTCTGTAGTGTTCAACATGCAACTATCCATTGATAAAGGTAAAGACTTCAAGCAGTTCATAGATTTACAAGTAACAAGAATGTTTTTATATAAGTTATTTGTACCATATATTTATATTAAAAATTAACTTAATAGCTTTTCTAAGTGCTGCGTGAAGGAACTAAAAGGTTTCCCTCCGTTTATATTTTTCTATTCTGATTTACGACGTTAATAAACGGTTTTAAAAGGTTGATTGATTGATTGAATGTTGTTAAACGTCCAGTTGCAAATATTTCATGCATATTCGGGGCGGAATCAAGTTAGCCAACAATCAATCATATATAGACTGTGAGAAAGGGACCAGTAAGGAAGGGGCTTTTAGACTGCCACTGGAAAAATTGCGGGTTAGATAGGGGCGGAAAATTAACCTTGTAACTGGCCGTCTACTCCACTCAAAATGAGCTGTTACAAGGGGTCTTTAACGTGCTTAGGACATGGCATTTCCTAAAAAGGGGCGTCTTTTACGTCTCCCTCTGGACGGACTGTGAATTTATACATCCCCCACAATCAGGGACTGCAGCCATTTTAGAGGACTAGTGCCTCCAGGACGGAGATACCTAGTGCCTATTCTTTCACCGGTACAACCTTTGCCAAGGAGAGTTCGAGTATTTATAAATCGCGCTCGAACTAACGGACGCTCCTTTAGCAGGTGTTCTACCTGTAGGCGGAGAAACCGAACGACCTATTTCTATACCCCAACCGCCCTTGAGGGAGGTTTTAAAAGGAGATTCACTTAATTTCGTTTATTTTGTATATGAGTACTGTTTTTGGCGTTTTCTTGAAAAAATTAATTTTGACGTTTAATGTTTCACTCCAGCATACCTGAAAAATTAATTTAGAAAAATGCTGATACGCAGATAATTTACAGATTTGCAATAAATCTAAATTTGTTGCTCTTTTCCTGCAGTTAATTCATGTGTTGTTTTTTATAATTCTTATACCTTACCATTTGTATATGTGCACAGAAAATATATATACTCATACGCTCGTACTACACTAAACCGTTTTTAAAAAAATCAATGCCGAAATTTATTTTTTCTGTAAAAAATAAGGAACACGTCGTAGTAGCATGTTTCAACCATTGTAATTCATCAACTTTTCTGATATTGATATTATTTTTAGAACGCATATTAACTGGAACAATACATTCATTAACAGGGTAAAATATGATCAACATGCTTGAATAATGTTAATTTTCTATCAGAAGTTAATTTGACGAAAATATCGCAGAGAAAAGCAGAACGCATTACGAAGAATATAAGTTTTATTTATACGGGGCTATTTAGAGCTTTACACAAGGAGTGTATTACACCCTTGTTGAATGCCTTTGAAGACATCTAAATTTGTAAATTCCCTCGGGTTTTTTTTTGTGTTTGGAATGCAGTTTCTAAGACATTATTACCCCAAATTCTTTCATTTTTATGTAAAATAAGAAAGAGCTGTATTCAGAAAGTAACAACAATGACCACTGGCATACTGTTAGTAATCTATATCCCTGTTAAAGAGTATTGGACACAGGGGGTACGTTATCGTAACTTATAAACAATACTACCACGTTTACAGCATAAATCAAGCCCTCTGGGAGTTATTATTCAATGGTACAACATACTGTTGCCGGTACAGATTTTATCTTTTTGAAAACAGATCAATTAATCTGATTTCGTTTTATTGAGGTGTTCTGCTTCAATAGATACCCGTTACATTCGTATTTATAACAATATTTCATAAATTAAATAAACAGTATATATTTTGCTTTAAAAGCTTTAGTCCTTGACTGAGTGTGCAATTTTTCAACGTATCCTGTTTATGCAGATTCCTTGTTTTTGCTGCTAAGACCTAGATGGTGTTAAGAACAAATATACTTTATTGTCTAAAAAGTATACAGTTTAAACTTACCATTATGGATCACTGTACGGCGTGATACCGCACCTCGGTTTGAACCATAACAAAATAAATTGAGTATAGACAGTGTGAATTTTGTTATGTATATGTATATTTCAATAAGTAACCCCTCATTAGGATAGCATTAGAACCAAAACAAAGAAGGTTCGAGATCAAAGTACTCAGATCCAAACAAATCGAAATAGGAAGCCAAATCCCGCGGTAGGGACAACTACAAAGGGTAATACGTTTCGCAGCTGTTTCCATATTATTTAAACAAATGCAGCAAAGGACTATGTACATTAAGGGCCTTATTTGGCACCTTAATATGAATTTAATCAGATCAACATAAAAGTTATTGTAAACCACTGTCAAATTGTAGTCTTATCAAGGCATAAAATCATATTTATGTAAAAAAATCTAATTTTGCAAAGTTAAGGGCCTCAAAGTGAGCGAAAATTGTATATCCTGAAAAAACAATGATTTATCGACCATTTTACAGTCAATTTATGTCTAGAAAATATAGAGCGCATGCATGTGCCAATCAAATTTTTTTACTAAAAGTTGTTTATTGTCAAGACATTTAAAAATTTCTATTAAAAAAATTGGCACTGGCATGCGCTCAATGTTTCCCACACCTAAAACCACCTAAAATTAAGCAAAAATGTAATAAATATAACAAAATAGTACGATTAGCTCAACTTTGTGACGTCAGTATGATGTAGCCACCAGAGATAAGTGGATGATAAAGAGTTTTTATCTGTTATTCATCATTATCCTTAAATTCGGTCTAAAAGATTTAAGTTTATAATTGTTTTCAATTTTCTGCAAAAATAGGGGCCAAATAAGACCCTTAACGTTCTTAGTCCTTTTCTTACTTTTAATGAGAGAATGAAAATACCACCATAAATGCGTTTCTGTGTTTAATGTTCACTGTAACAAATTGCATTTGAAAAATTATATCAAAAGAGAGAAATAATATCCCCTGGTAGAATAAATATCCCTTGAGAGAATAAATTTCCCATGAGAGAAAAAATATCCCATGAGAGAATAAATATCCCATGAGAATATAAACCTATTTAGGGAATAAATATCCCATGAGAGAAATAATACCCCATGAGAGAATAAATACCCCATGAGAAATTTAATATCCAATAAGAGAATAAATATCCCATGAGAAAATAAATATCCCATGAGAAAATAAATATCCCATGAGAGAATTATTATCCCATGAGAGAATAAATATGCACGAAGAGAATAAATACCCCATGAGAGAATTAATACCCCATGAGAGAATAAATATCCCATGAGAGAATAAATACCCCATGAGAAAATAAATATCCCATGAGAGAATTATTATCCCATGAGAGAATAAATATCCACAGAGAAAATAAATACCCCATGAGAGAATAAATATCCCATGAGAGAATAAATACCCCATGAGAAAATTAATATCCCATGAGAGAATAAATATCCACTGAGAGAATAAATATCCCTTGAGAGAATAAATATCCCATGAGAGAATAAATATCCCATGAGAGAGGAAATACCCCATGAGAAAATAAATATCCCATGAGAGAATTATGTTTGTCTTTCGTTTCATTTTGTCGGCCATGGTCTTGTCTGTCTTCTGACTTAATGATTTCTGTCTGCCCCTTTTTTATCTTCGAATTCCTTTTAATATTCCATGAGAGAATAAATATCCACTGAGAGAATAAATATCCCATGAGAGAATAAATACCCCTTGAGAGAATAAATATCCCATGAGATTTGATATCCCATAAGTGAATAAATATCCCATGAGAGAATGAATACCCCATGAGAATAAATATCCCATGAGATAATAAATACCCCATGAGAGAATAAATATCCCATGAGAGAATAGATATCCCATGAGAGAATAAATACCCCATGAGAAAATAAATATCACATGAGAGATTTAATATCCTGTGAGAGAATAAATATCCCATGAGGGAATAAATATCCAATAAGAGAATAAATATCCCATGAGAGAATAAAAATCCCATGAGAGAATAAATATCCCGAATAAATATCCAATTAGAGAAAAAATATCCCATGAGAAAATAAATACCCCATGAGAGAATAAATATCCCATGAGAGAATAAATATCCCACCAAAAATGATTGTTTCTGTATGAATGTTCCATAATTACAAGTACAGATGGTTGTTGATGTGGTTATGATATTGTGTTACCTGTGTCTTACAGAGCAACATATACTGTATAACTGGTGATTTTTGCGGTACTTTAATTTCCACTTTATTTCGCAGTAAACTGAAGATCGCAAAAATTAAAACCCCAAAATATTGTAATAGTTCATGTAGCCCTTTCTTTGATAAACAAAAAATCACGACTATGGGTATATTAATTTCATCATGATTGACAAGTGATCATGTTCATCCTGCTGATTAATTTCTATTTTATCTTTTCGTTAATCAGTCGTTAATCAGTCGATAGTTAATAGATTCATAAATAGTTAACACTTCTGCTGTTGTGATCATTAAGAGTTAGCTTTATAATTTTTGATTTACACTTAAATACAATAATCTATACAATTATCTGATCATTTTAACATTGAATTGTAAACATCCCATTTGTAAAATAAACACAATCAACAATTAAGAAAGTAAAAGCAAAGTCAGTTTGGTGATGGTCAAATTTGTTCGTAGAAATCTGGAACTTTTCCAGTTCAATTATTTACTATAACTGTTAAATCTTCTGTTTTGGAAATTCAACATGTTTAATTTCCTTCAACTAATTGTTTATTTCATTCAAACCGCAAAAATTAAAATCCACAAAATAAAGATTCAGCTTTTTTGCCCTCAAATCGCAAAAATTTCGTTCCACAAAAAATTCCAATTGTTTGGTATTAGGGATCACTATTTGTCGCATTGGGTCTTGCCCGACTCAAAAATTTCTGTCACATTTTTCTCAGTAACCATGCAGGTTAGCTTCCTGATATTTAGCACAGACCTTTGGTATTGTTTGTCCGAAATTCAAAATGGCCACCATGACAAAACTGAGTTTAACATTGGACCCTTCAGCAATTTCACATTTTCGTCGTCTTTTTTGGAAACGGCTGAACAGATTTCAACCTTACTTGGCAAAAATGTTAGGTAGGTGGCCCTTTGTCAGATTTGTAAAATTGGTGCCGATTCGAAATTCAACATAACCGCCAGGGCCAATTATGCATTCTGGTCTAAGTTTTAACATCTTGTCAGTAACTACAAAGTGGATTGAATTGTTACTTTGCAGAAATTATTGTTAGTTAATCCTGTACTTAACTTGTGAATCGTTCGTCGATCGGAAATTCAAAATGGCTGCCAC
>JAULBM010006987.1:0-11811 GCA_032357055.1 Geukensia granosissima
ATGTTATTTCGCAGAACAATGCAAAATCCGGTGGTGATCTTTGCCTAATATACCCAAATTAGCTTGAAATTATTGACACAACATACATCCCAGAAGTTTGACTCTTGTCTTGATCTTCATTTTGAATTAGAAAATAGGATGGCTTCAAAACAAAAACTACATAACTATATAATTACGTGATGACTTCGATTTACCAGTAGTCAACTTTCCGTTCATTGGCAGTAATATTCTAAATGACGGGTATTGTCTGCAGGACAGGGGATCCTCAGGGCAAACATCCCCAGTCCAGCACGCAACACTCGTCGTTGAAACCTTTAATTCCAATTCAGGTTAACGTTAACCCGAAATGAGGTCAGCTAGTTGAGATACCTTGATACCATAAGAATCAACCAATTCATAATTACGACCATAAAACTAAGTATGGACGATGACACCCTTGTAGTACTTGTTGTAGTAATTAAAACAGCAGTGTTTTCCTCGGAAAATCCCTATATATGGAACAGGCACGTGAGTATCTTATTAACTGCCACAATTAAACCCCGCAGGCAGGGAAAGCAGGAATATTGTCACATAAATATGGAGTCATCCCGTATTTCATAGATCTGAGAAAAATGTTTTCCCTCTAGGTCAATTTCGAGGAATAAATCTAGGGTATAAAGGAGAGGACTCGTTAATTTCTAGTTCACTTTGATATCTTTTATCGAGTTGCTCACTGAACTTAGGGCTATTCAAAGAAAAAACATCATCGATAAAGAAAAAAGTAAAATAAAACGATTTGACTTACGTGTGATACCTTCCTGATTCCGATATCCCGATTTGGAACACTCTATCTGACACTGATTTCAGCATAAAAAGGGACGCTAGAATATACGCCAAAAATTGTTACATTTCTGTGGTTGTTTCCCGATTTTGTTTTTAATAAATGACTAAAATGGGGTTTTGACAATGAAAAAGAAGATAAAAAAAGCCCCTGAAATTCTAATAAGTGACCAAAACAACCTTTCTATGAAACAATTTGATACCAATCAGTATCGATTTCTGAGGTTAAATCATATTCCTCGCCGAAAAATATAGTTTTCGTCCAAAAATTTTCATTCGAAATAAACATAGATAAGATTGCAGTGTCTGGATGAAAATAAGACAGCAAACAATCCGGACAAGCAAGTGCATCAATCTCATTTATATACATGAAGGTGGTGGTTGACTTCAGTACAGAGTGCAAATTTGTCACTGATCATTTTCTTTTGGTTGTACCTATCTCAAATCACCTTAGCTATATCAGATGGGAAAATAAAACTGATTTCTCTCCATAGATTACCTTCCGTCTGAACTTGTTTATATCACCTACCTCTTAATATGAGTTGTCTGTCATTACTCTCATATCTTTTGATCGACAGATAGAACACATTATTTGTATACAACAAAATGTTTTCAAGTTTGAATTTCATTGGTGGATGCATAATGGTAAACAACGACGTCATGCTAGTTCCTGGTGGAATTATCTTTTCGAGTATTTTCGGAATCATGACGCCATATTGTTTGATTTTTAAATTCTCTTCAAATACAATGTGATAAGGAAATGCACTGCATATATGTTTTGTTTGTAAAACGTTATGTGAATTTGGCCCGTGGTCAAATTTAACATTCCTACTTTGTTCTTCGTCCGCATTGGGAAATTCCACCAAAAATATCACATGTTCACGATCGGAACCACCATCTATTTCCTGTTTTGAAATGCTTTCCACTTTTATAATAGCTGTCTGGTTATAAATTTCTTTTGAAACTGCCTTTGCTATCCCTACAAATTAAAATACAGATATTTTTTTATATTGAAAAGGGAACGGTGAAATGATTGTCCAAGAGAGAACCACTCGAAGAGTATAAATAACAAACAGTGCCATGATGCCCTTAGGTGTTCGAGAATGGACACATATCCACACCCAATGGCAAGCTGTAAAGGGCCTCAAATTAAAATGTGATATTCAAATATAACAATCATCGGTAAAATAAATATACATTATAATCAACTAACACATAAACATAACAACAGCAACATCCACCGGATTTCAGGTTCCCGGCATAGGCCAGGCACATTAAGTATATGTATACCTTGCTTTTCAAATATGTTATCATTAGTCAGGTTATTTTTCATCACTTCTTGTCAAAGTGTGCCCAATTCACAAAAAACTAAGCTATAATTAGACAGACTATTTCTCGTCACTGCTTGTCACCAATGTGTGACCAATTTGAACTGACATACTTTTTAAATAGTTTTTAATTCAAATTAGTTTCTGTGTTTACAGCTTACAATACTTTGGATACTTCCGTAGTTACTTTGAATCCTTTTCATAAGCTTGTTAAAATATAATTATCTACGTTGGAGCAAACATATCTATTTCACACAAACATTTCAATTTGAATTAATTAAGAATGTTTGAAACTTTTCATTACGTCAACAAAGCTCAATTATATATACTTGTTTTCAAATGTTAAGCTTATTATTTCACATCGATTTAAAAAAAATGACATTATTTTTATTCGACAGGGGCGAAAGGTGTGGGTGGGGTAATCATACCTCCTTTGAAATTGTTTATTAAATCTGTGCTCTATACAACAAATTGTCTAAATCAAATATTTCTGAAATGAATTAAGCTGCCTTATGTCCATATTCTTCTGACCTATATTGTATCTGTTGATTTCTGATATGGTACATAAACCAATCAGTGGGTGTTGACAACACCATTTAATTATTTAACAAACACTAGAAATTTGATAGGACGTAGTAAATAAACTTCTATGCGGCTTCCTACTGACCAACAAATGTTTTATCGCATTGAATTTACGTATAGAACTAAATGGTGTTCCTATTTTTCATGTCTTAAGAGAAATAATTCTTTAAAGTTGATTAAAACGCACCAATCACAAGTGGATGTAACCCTGTTCTTTCTGTTAGATAGTGCAAGTGTATGGAATTTGCATCCCGTCGTTCGCACCTACAAATAATAAATTGCATGAATTCATATTACTTGTTTCTTATTTTTGTACATTTTACGTCTGTTTATGGTTATAAAATGCACTTGTCATACATATCGTGGACTTTTTGACATTAGTTCAATAAAGTAACGACCGACAAACGAATAAGGCTATGAAATCTACAAATGATTATATCATATTTCATAAGATAATTGGTAACGACTTTGTACCCTGTTTGATGAATTCCCAATTTTACTGGATGAATCAAAATTGACATTTAAAAATTCCACTACAAATTACGAGATTAATAAATCTCTGAAAGACGTTTTTATAAGGAAGTTGAGCTGGCTAAAGTGTTATCACAAATATATATTTATTACATTTGACAAGAGTTCATTTAGCTATCAGGCAAAATAGTCAACGCATCTAAACATGCACGACTTGGTTTTTAATGCATTGTAGCTGTAAAATCTGGACAGGTACAATCAGCAGAATAATGCCGATCTTTCTGGAGCATCGGTTTATACTCATAGTTTTTATTTGGGTTTGAGTGACATCATTTTGGTAACCAATCACAGTAACATTGCAGTGTAATATTAAGAAATCAGTGAATAGCATGAATGAAGATTAGTTCATACATGAAATTATCGCCGCCACTGATAACAAACCTAAAAGACGGAAACTTGAGTTTTGTATACGTTCTTGCCAAGTACGAATGGAGACTGTCTAGGTTTTGTACAAAGGAAATAAAGTCTTTTCCAAGCGTCCTTAGAAGTTGGTCATATCCATGTCGAAAACAATACTGGATAAAGTATTCACCGAAGTCTTCCAAAACTCTATCATAGTCAGTTTCTACAAAAAAAAGTAAACTTATTTGTACTTCATTAAAATAGACCTTATTCCAATTTCCTTTATGAAACGGCACAAATCTAGTTACTGAGCTTTAAAGGATCTGCTTTGAAATGTCAGAATTTTCTTGGCAAACACACATGTTTTTATTACCTTTTGGTTCTTAGGTAAATGATGATATGTTGTTACTCGGTAATAAATACGCATAAAGCATATCAATATTCGCCACATTTATTCAACGTTGATAAAGTTGTTTTTTATTTTGTACACTTGGATTAGCAAGCCCAGTTTAGTTACCTATAGATATTTGAGGGATGTTATGATAACAGCAATTGTTTGAGTGTGATAGAATTTCCAATATCTCTCCCTTATATATTTTACATATACTTCAGTGGGCGTTATGATTCACTATCTTTGTCCACAAATGAAACGACCCCTCCTACTACACCCATCTACATGCATTGTGATGAAGTGTCCCTGAGCAAACCAAGGTAGAAAATAACTGTTAAAAGTTCTAAACCCCCCTTCATTAGTATTTTGGTGGTATCTTTATTGTCCAATAGGTTTGTTGATAGGTTTATTCATGTTGTCTATATTTTAGTTTTCTGTTCATTGTCAGTCGGGTTTTTTTTTTCTTGCTTTGCAGATTTTCAGCGTCGTTCATGACGTTTCCCTTACATTCTTTCTCATTCGTAATCACTAAGTTTAAATCTCACTTGTAACAGTTGAAACAGCTTCCAGTAGAGCATATGTTTTGTCATCTGGATATGACTGAAATACAAGGAAGTCAACTTCATCATCTAAACCGGAAGTTGATCTGAAAATAAAATGATTTAAAAGTATATGCCGGATGACTTATCAATACTATTTTTGTCAGTATGAAGGACCTTGACAACCAAACTTAATATTTTACATGCACAGATACAACAATTTCTATAAAGTCATCCTTTTTTCTGGTCATGAGGCTGATTCCCATGAAATAATGCTAGAAATGTTAAAATTGCACTCATTTTTTTCTGGTTATGAAAGTCCTTTGAGGGTGGAGCCCATGAAATAATGCGAAAAATGTTAAAATTGCACTTTCCACTTTTTTCCATTTAGAAGTTTTACAAAATATTATCAACAAGTCATTTAAGTTGCAGAATTTTTCATTTTTTTACGAGTAACAAACAATTTGTAACAATCATTATGATTCACCTGTTTGTTGAAATTTATGGCCCTCTAATTGAACAATCTTCCGGGGAAAATTACCCAACCTCTTTTCTAAATATAAAGAATCGTTCTTCGTTTTTATAGTGATATGCAACTCATAGAATTGATTTTTCGCTGGATTTCTATAGAGCTGTGTATTCAATTATAAACCTTCCTAACTTGGCCAGCAATTGCACTTACTCTGATCTTCTAAAAATTTTGATATCAACAGCTGATAGTTTAAATTCTATGGAAATCATGAAATGAAATTTATCAGACAATGTTTTAACAGAAATTTGTTGCATTTGCTTAAATTAAAAAAAACTAAAAATACTTCGGAGGACTTCGAAGCGTATTGCACTAAGTAATTGTCGCTGTTGACTTTGGCTTCCAATTTCGATTTGTTTTCGTTTGGTTGCTTCTTTTGCTATGCTTGGATTTCTGACTTCCTGTGCCTCGGTTCTACATAATTATATTAATGCTACTTATGAGAGATAACTACTTAAAATGTACAAAAAACATACCCATTATAGTTTATATTTATTCATTGATAATTTTGTATTTTACAATAAAAATGACAAATGTGACTAAAAATTTCAAAATGCAAAATTTCTTTTCATTTACAGACTGTTGACTAATATATCTTTGGTTCTGTGTTTAGAAGTTTTGAATTGAAGGTCTAGTTCAGAGGAATAGAAGTTACAGGAAAGTCATTTCTCTCAGATAAGAGCAAAGGCAAACTAATGTTATTTCAGACTTACATTAACAGTCATAAAGATAATTGTGTAATGTTTAAGACAGAATTCCGTGGTGACGATAATTGAATACTAAACAATTACCTATTTAAACAAACCCAAAGATTTCGAACATTTTATGTTCTAAATTACGTTTTGCCATATTTCTTCAAAGAAACTGTGTTGTTCAAGAATGTATTAATTGCCCTTCTTATGCCTGTCTGGAATCAGTTTTGGTTTCACATTCTGTGCCCTACTTATCAATCATATATCCTTAGATGTTATGGTATTGCTTTTGTAATATCTCATCAGCTTGAACATGGCAACAGAAATCGAAATAATGAGTTATTTGATAATCCACTTTATAGGAATATACTAACGTGATATGAGAATCAGTTGTAATTAATCAATGTTGTTTATCAATAAGAATTTAATCCTATATCAATTTGGACCAGAAAATGACCACACATGCTTAGCGTTCGCAGTTCATTTGATAGTCTCGTGCCTGTTCAACGTATTATGATTTTCTGAAAAGAGCATTGCTTTTGTTGCATAATTTACTACAACAAGAATACATACAATCAAGGTTGAAATCGTCCCTCATTAAAATCTATGGTCGTCTTCATGAATTGGTAACTCAATTTCGTATCAGTTTATCTCAACTAGTTATGGACCTGTTACCGGTAATAACAAAATAAGATGGCCTCTTCTTGGATTAAATATAACCCGGTTTTGAGTTTAAGGATTTCATGGGTTCACACTTCCGGAGCACCTGATCATGATCCCACTCTTGTTTTATAAACAAGTTCGTGGATTCCATGACCTTGTTTCTTTTGTTCTTGTTTTATTTTTTAGTTTGTTTCCAATTTGTCTTGTCTCTTTTAACTATACCTTTTTGATCTCTCACATTGGTATTTTACACTGGACTTTTATTAATATTACTGTACAACTACATAATCGTTTTGAACTGAAATTACTCACTGTGGCTGAAGTATAAAAGATTTTAAAGTATAGTTTCTATCTATTTGTCACACCACTGTCCAAAGTTAGGAGAGGGTTGAGTACCAACTAACATGTTTGATCCCGCCAAATACTTTATGATTCAAACTAGGAACCTGTAGTCAAGTAGATATCTTTTTTTCTTTAAGTGTTACTTGTTTTTAATTGTTTACTTATTTGGCCGATAATTGTTATATTTGAATATCATCACATTTTATTTTGCGGCTTCTAGAGTGTTGTTTGCCGTAAGATGTGGATATATGTTCATCATTTAAGGTCTTAGGGCAACCTGAAGAATTTCTA
Source organism: Geukensia granosissima (assembly GCA_032357055.1). Taxonomy (NCBI): domain Eukaryota; kingdom Metazoa; phylum Mollusca; class Bivalvia; order Mytilida; family Mytilidae; genus Geukensia; species Geukensia granosissima. Next base: position 7,050 of record JAULBM010006987.1, read on the forward strand.
GATAGCTGTCGCATAGACATTCATACCAAATCTCTTTTTTCTATATACATTGTATTTCATGACGATTAAATGACGTCATCTTCTGTATATGATATTTAAAGTTTTCTCATGTTTTAGTTAGATTATGCCAATGTCATACTGTAGTAATTTTATATTTTAGCATATATCTAACATCGAACTGTAGAACTATTATGTATGTTCAAATAGATTTTGTAAATCAATCTCATTAGGAATATTTAATAAAATAAAGTTACATTGTAACTTACTGCGTAGGAATGAGAGAAAGCGAGAAAATAAGATTGTTCCAATCCAGGAGGGACACGTCAAGACATTGGTGATCCCGATTAGGAAACATTGCAAAATCACGAACTACGTGTACCAGCTTGTACGCGAGGGTGGCGATCAATCGAAAACATATTTTCAAGCAGATATATAGCAATTTTGGAACACGGGATCGTCACCTTGGCAAAGTGTGGTAAAATTGCATAGCCACGAAAGAGAGATTGTATAACGGGAACAGTTTATATAAATATACGATAACACGGACCCCACAATATCGGGTTGTAAACTTTTCTTCATGGGGTCGGTGTTTTATATATTAATTAGTTCTTACTGATTTGGAAATGATAGTCGACACGATCACTTGAGACGGTCTACTTTACGACCGGGCAGTCAACAATTATATTTAAACAGCCCGGTTGACGGTTTAGTTTTACAAGTAATTATGATAACCCTACATGTATCTATTTCAGTACATGCTCGTTAATAACATTTCTTTAGAATAAAGATTGACAATAAACGTTCGGACTTCCACCAAAGGGCTTCATACAAAGTGTAATTAAGGCATTTTCAAAAGTTGATTTTCCATGATGTCTATAATCTGTTTGAAAAAAAAAGATAAGCGCGCCACTTTTTTTCAAGAACTTGTTTCGTGAACCACGGCCATCTAGTGAACTAAAGGCAAAATCTTTACGAGAATTTTAGTGAACGATTAAAAAAGAATATGGATTGGGTCTTTCTGGCATATATTCCATATTCTTTCCTTTAAATTATACCGCGCATGTGTTTTGATACGATTTTTGAAGGGAACATGACAATTCATGTTATTTGTTAGATCCATTCTATTGGTTAGTCACTTCGATATATATTTTTCGGTCGGGTAAACCAAATCTAATAGAGAAGGCAAAGCGTTCGATCAGTATAAAGGGTGTACTAAATAAAACTTTTCAACTTAAATCAGAACTGAAAAGCAAATCTTTAGGTTGGTTAAAAATAGCAAGTTTCCAAACCTTGAAGAGTGGGAAACAAAGAGCACGCAAGGTGAGAATGGCTGGTCTACGGGAAACAGCCACCTTCCCCTGGGAAACAGACATTTCATAACAAGCTGTGCTGATCTACAGCGTTTTGTTACGAATGATTTCAAATGAGGAGAATATAGCATTGTCTACTTGGAATTGTTCCAGTGACTGGTCCCTGTTTAGAAACTTATGTGGTAAAGGTAATCTTTCGAATATAGTATGAACTGCGAGATGCAAACGTCTTGTACTGGGACACCTGTAGTATGAAAATAAAAAGGAGAATGCACTCCAACCACAAGACAAACAGAGTCAATTAAAAAATCTAATGGTCAGCACAGGCCTTAAACGAGGATGGATTACCACTACTTGTGAAAAACTCTAGATCGTTCCAAATGAAAAACGTGTATACGTAAAATAATAAGGTAACGACCTGAATATTTGTTATATGTACATGAAACAAAACATATAACACAAAGACAAACCTGTGACCACAGTTCTTAACTTGGGACAGGTACATAAGACATGTTGTGAAAATTGTAATATGACCTAATTGATCAAAGCAATATCAAGATCGAACGAATACTCACATGACTTCCTTCCAGACTTTGCCTCCAAATTTATCAAGCACCATATCTTTGATAGGCAAATGAATTTGGCCATACTGTAAATATAATAATACACTAAATAGTATGGTTGTTAATAGAAAAAATGATACAAATTCTGGTATATATGTCAATTGAAAGGTAAAGATACAGCGTAAATGTCACGGAAACCTCGTAACATCCTATCATGCATATATCAAGAGTGTCTAAGGGCCTTTATAATGCCATCAACAAGAGGTCTCATTTATACTATTTGACTATTTCTAAAAAAAATTTCTTATTCATTTTCCTTTTCTCGTTCCATGTGCATCTATTTATCTGTAAGTATAACGTACAAATCGACAATGTGACTTCACCTTGACATTTACACTCTGTGAAATTTGTGTGTGACTGAGATGAGTTTTACTTTGACAAATGTATCGAATAGAATAACTAACGAAATTAGTACTATTTAAGAAAATGAATAGATATGGGGTAAATGTCAAAGGGGTTGCTCACCAACCAAGAGAACAACAGAGTAGTTTACAAATATAAATGGCTTCAATGTTTCTCGCTAACGGTAGAGGTTTCTGAGGGTATATTTCAAAAATCCGTAAATATTTATACAGTATTCGAATAACAAAAGAATATATAATACAATTTTCACGAAGTTAATGAGCCAGTAGTAATGATTTTTAATAAATGGATCGCATTTACAATAATGGTGCCTTGGGCGGCAATGAAATTTACACAATAATTATCATTCATTACAGATAAAAAAAGTGAGTATTTTAAACAGAGAGATTTTATTAACGTGATTACTTAACATACAACAATATAAATACAATTTGTGAACTCAATATGTGGGAAACGACTCAATTCTTGTGATAAATTTTCAAGCAAAATGTTTTTTTTTTACTTTAAAGTCACCCAAGAGTCTGTACAGGATGATATTAACAAACAGCTTCTTTGTGACTGAGTAACCATAAAAAATAAATTCTACTGATAATTATTTTTTTGAAGTTGTTTAAAATAACTTCTGAAGATTTGACACTTGAAGAGGAAGTGAATTTCTTGTTCCACTTTCACATGGCACAGATTGGATACCCTTTTCTGCATTTAGCCCATTATAAATTCTTTTACTATATTCAAACTGTACGAGTCTATGCGCTCAAACTATTGTTTTAACATGTACATGTATTACCACGTTAAGAAAGTATTCGAATTCAAAGATATTTTGTAATTGTGATAGGTGCGTATTAAGATAGTATTCAAATTCAAAGACATTTTGTAATTGTGATAGGTGCGTATTAAGATAGTATTTAAATTCAAAGACATTTTGTAATTGTTATAGGTGCGTATTTATTATTTGGTGAAGTTTGTTACGATTATCATTTTTAACAAAATTAACATTTATTTCTATAAATTTGATTTGTTTTTGGTCGTATTTATAAACAGATTTTCAAGTTCAAATTATCTAAATAGACATTTAATACAGCTAAAGAAAGACTTACATTTATTATTATCTAAACCATTTGAAAGATAAACAACATCAGCTAATAGACTATTTTGGTTGTAGTCTTGATTTATTAAATGAATCCAATATTGAACAAGGTTAAGCAAAACATTATAGTTAAGCAAAACATTATATAAAATTGGAAACTCCCACATGTGTGCAGTGTTTGATGATTTTGATCTTTTGTGGCAATTTTGGTGTACACCTTCAGGTAAAGATTGATAGTCGATTTTATTAAGATCTTTTCCTCATTTTTCTGAATTTGTGAGAAAGAAAACATCCTCAGATCTTTAAGACCTTCAAAGCAGACATTAATCGTAAGGTCAGAAGACACACAAGACCCTAGCCAACAAAATCAACCTTAAAGATAAAAAACAGTAAACACAACACTACACTGCAAACTAAAGCTAGATTAACACGAAGATTATTAGCGTAACCACTCCATATGCAGGTGCACAGGAACAGAATGTTTACAGTGTGAAAATAAAGGTTCTACATTGTAATGCTATGATTACTAAGACTTTATAATAACATAAACAAAACAGCAGGAAATTTCAGCAAAATAATACTGAATTGTGTCAAGTGCATTTTAAGCCGGAATTAAATTTGGTAAAAGTGCAAGATAAGCAAATAGTAAAAAAAAATCCAGCATGACCTTTCCGATAAAAAGGCTGGATAGCTCTGTTGAAAAAAGTCAGGATGTGTTTTTTGTAAAACCTTTTTTTTCTTTTTTGTTATCAATGCATTTTTGTCTTTTGGATCCAATGTGTTATACTCCAAGAAAACAGGGGGAATGAGACCTGTCATAGACCTGTCGCCCCAGCCTACCCCATTTATAATTTATTGTTTCATTTTTTTTTGTCATGGTATAATTGAAGCTGGACGTTACACAACAATCAATCGGATATGGAATCAGCCTTAGGTTTTTTTTTGGCCAAGTGAAGTTAACAAAAAAGTTGAAAATCGTATCTTGAAAAATCAGTTTTAATGATTTGTAAGAAATTTATTATAAATTTAAATTTGGATATCTAAGAAAACACTAACTTGAATATATTTTGATTTTTGACTTTAAGGGTAAAACTTTGTTGTTTAAAAAGCCAAAAATGCATAAGGACGAGGTTCGTTAAGGCCCGTTTTGGCCCAAGAATTTAGATAAAAAATGAAAAGTGGTTTACATCTATTATTTTATATTTTTTGTATTGAATAATCTCAATAAAAAGAAAATTCAACATTATTTTTAGTATACAACCACCACATGGCATATGTAAGTTGCTTAAAATATTAAAATACTAAGAAATTACCTTATTTGATACATTATTTGATACAATTTTGTCGATTTTAATATAGATCGCACAAAAACATCACAA
>JAULBM010006998.1:0-11810 GCA_032357055.1 Geukensia granosissima
TGTTACAAGGGGTCTTTAGCGTGCTTAGGACGTGGCATTTCCTAAACACGGGGCGTATTTAACGTCTCCCTCTGGACAGATTGTGAATGTCTACATCCCCCACAATCAGGGACGCCCCTTTTAGAGGACTAGTGACTCAAGGACGGAGATACCTATTGCCTATTCTTTGCCCGGCACAACCTTTGAGAAGGGGAGTTCGAGTATTTATACATCCTGCTCGAACTAACGGACGCCCCTTAAGCATAGGTTCTACCTGCGGGCGGAGAAACCGAACGGCTTATTTCTATACCCCGGCCGCCTTCCGGGGGCAAGAGACATTTTAAGTTATCAAGATATATATACATAACGGAAATGTATGAAGCAATGCTACTGGCATATTGTATCAAAACTTTAACAGTCCCTACAAATGTTGATACTTAAAAGCAATCATTTCAGAATAACTCTAAGTAAAGCTTATCAGAAGAGCGAGCAGTAGTGAAATGTTTCACAGTTCAACAGCCCAGACTAAAATATACGATAAAAGAGATGATTTGTCATTGCTTATTCCCAAATTTTCCTTGCCTGTCGGGGATATCCCATTGACTCCTTCATAAGGTGTATATGTTTCTGAATGTGTCCGTTCTGCCCGTGCTTGCAGTAATGTTTTAGAATTAAATGAACGTCATCGTTGTATAACTAACATATTATTTAGTCATCGATTTGATATGCTAGTTCATACTTTTACAAATTCCTTCATAAATATAAGGATATAATTTTAAAGTTTAGTTGCAACTGCAGACAATTGACAAAATATGGTATAACAAACCCAAAGTTTTGTGGAAATGTGAATACAGATCGTAAAGATAAACACAACTCATTTGGACTTGTCTGTTAATTAATTGAATGAAAAGGTTACATTAAGATCTTTAAATACTATCTTCCTTTGGTATCAACATACATTCTCTGCTCAATAAGATACACCATACTGATACTGATTTCAATCACGTTTTGTTTTTCATGCTGTCGATATTTTGGCAGCAGTACAATACTTTTTTTTTCTTTGGATATTATTGATATTTTTTGATAAATCCAACCGATCATGTTTTGATTTATATCTAAGCTTTAGAGCACCAGGTTTGTTATCATGTGTATTTGTATTTAGAACTAGATGACAGAAACAGCGAGTACTCTTTTAGGTCGGTACATCTTCTTCTATCTCGTTTTATTTGTTATTGTCTGCGTACTATGTAATGATTTAAAAAAAATCTTATGCAGGAAGATTTTAAAGATTTGTCACGCCACTCTCCCAGGTAACATGCTTCCTTGTCACATGTTTTTGTGGCTGTCTGAAACCAGGAACCTGTGTTCCAGTGGATGTCGTTGTTTTAATTTTAAGGTGCAACATGTTTTGCATGTTTGCATGGCTTATCAGAAAGATTACATTACAGCCAAGAATAACAGAGAATTTAAAAATCTAGAGGTCTCATCAAGGCCTGCAACAAGTGTAGAAAACCACTCATTCTAAAAAGCTCTAAATCGCACCAAAGAAATGTCATGTAAACTTAAAAAAATACTGCCATTACCTGAATGTTATCAAAATTCTACATGTCACAAAATTTTAAACACAAAGAGGAACATATGACTAAAATTTCTGATTAACTGGCACATAGACATGTGGACATGTGGTGGGGTTAAACTAGTATAGTGGGTACCTAACCCGCACCCAACATGCGACAAAAGGAAATTTCAAAGGCAGAGGCAGACGAACCACAAAAATCAAACAGAAATTTACCAAATTCTGCCAGAGAACAAAGGCATGTGTAGGCGGAAGAACTTATTTTGGGCAAGATTTACAGAATAAAGTATTTCTGCAAATACTGTCATCAAATGCATAAAACATAAGAGAAAAATTTAGTAAACCACAGGAAACAATCAAGATAAATTCACAAACAGAGTAGACTGATGTTAACTTGCAAGTTTAAATGGAAGACTCCTTAATTTTACAAACCGATGACCACAATTCCTTACCCGAGACAGAAACACGAGACATGTAATTGGGTAAATTAGTTTAGTGGATTCCAAACCATCCATAAAAGAGTAGTCAAAGAAATCAAAAGCAGTAAGAGACGAACCATAAATTTCAAACAGATCGTCACCCGATCCGACTAGAGACGACATGAATTTCAAAAGATATACTTAACAAAAATACCTGCAATATGAAGATACCTCTCTAATGAATGCTCGTTGTTACTGAAAGCAACCCAGAACGAGATTCCTGATGATAAAACATTCAGGCTTTCAACACGAGATTCAGACAATTTTTATGTGTTGTCAATAAACTTGAAGAATCATAAGATTGATGAAATGCCAAATTGATTAATATTTGTTTAAGGAAGAAATAAGTTATTGATATATCGACAAAAAAAACAGTTTTAATGTCTTTACTACAACTTCGAACTTGTATCCTTGGTAGATAAGTTTGTTAAACCTAATAGTCAGATTCAATGGATAATTTTTCAAATTAATATGTTTTTTATGTAATGTTTCCTTGAAACGGGATGTGATATCCCTTGTCGTACCAAAATGCTACTTTTGCAAACTTATTTTTGTATAAAATCTTTGTAACCATTATATAATCTTTTTAAAGTCTCCAAAAGCTTGTGATATATGAATCCCTTCGACAATTATTTACAAATAAGATGCAGGTTGCAGTCATTAAAATCATTAACTTTGGTGCAAATACTGGCAAACTTAAGAACATGTGAAATGAAAACGACACAATAAGGAGCCAAAGGCATTTTGCAAGCAAGAAACGGAAAGTTGACTTAAGAAAAAGAAACTCGTCCTTTTTTCTCAAAATAAGTGCATCATGAAAAACCTTGTTTATTTTTTTTAATCTTAAAAGGGGGGTTAATCGTTACTGATAATGGACTTATTTATTTTAAGGGTCAATGTCTGTTGCAAATTCTTGAAAGTGCGGAAAAATTGGTTTTTAGACGATGGTAAGGAATTCATTAATAACATGTACATAGGTTCATATTTGTATACCGAACAAAGACAGTAACAGGATCCTGAACAGCTATCGTTAATTTTTTAATCTTTAGTGAAATCATTGTAGTAAACAAATATAGGGTGGTTTGCATGTGCAAGAGAGAGGGAGATCCAATGTTTTCTTAAAAAGTTGAAATATGTTAAGTGACTTTTGGATGTCTTTATATGCTGGTAAGATAAATAAGGTCGACCTTTGTTTATTTAAGGTATTTTTAGAAAATGATGTTTATAATTTATGAAAGCAAAATATACAGATGCATTTCATGCAAAGGACGACAGTGAAATATTGTGTCACACTCTTTCCAGACAGAATCAAATTTGTAGTTTAATAGATCTTATTTACATATATATGATGTCTGCCATGATTTTTGAAGATATTAGACTTTGAAATGAGACTGTATTTTGATGATGTTAAGGCTTGTCTCCCTTGAGATCTTTAATGCGTATTTTATTAGACATGTCCATTACATTGATCGACAAGTTCGAAATATATTTTCTAAACTCATGTAATTATCATAAAGGTCGAGAGTTAATGCTCGTTGTATTTTCCTTATCCAAGCTTGCTTCCAAGTTTACGTATTTGAAGCCCCTTTTCGTGTTGGTTGTGGGACTGCTCCTGTAGTTTGTTCGCCATTTTTAAAGGTTAAATTTCTATTCTTGTGATGTCGTGGTTATCTTTGATATACCAAGCTTTTATATATTTTTTTTTGTTCTTGAAATATTTAAAAAGGATGTTTTTGATTCCTTTTAAATAACGCAAGACGTTTTTTACCTACATATTGTAAAAAGCAACATGGATCTGTTCAAGTGATCAAATAAACCAATTGGGTTGTTTTCATGTAATATCAGACTCAAAGGACAATAACATCTATATTTGCGATACGAATTTCGTCTGACACTTTGGAAAATTTGTGCATAAAGCGTTGTAACTTTTTGGTTTGCCGTCTCACAGAATGTTTAATCCATGTTCTTAGTTTGTTACAGGGTAACCCCGAGATTCAAGGTGGTGTAGCAGATTATATAAGGAAATAAACACATGCATTTAACCATGCCAAACTTGCTGTTTTCACGATTCTGTTATAAAGCATGATAGTTTACCTGCACACAATGTTGTCTCATGGAATGTTTATTTACCCCAAAAAGACAAAATAAGCACAGGGAAAAAATAATCTCTAAACAAACTAAACATACTTTCCAATCAACGATATAAATGTAAAAATACATCAAAAGTAAAGCACCCCGTGTTTTTAAGTGATTCATATTCGACATTCTTGTGACTATAAATTACCATTTAATCTAATAGTGTTTATCAAATAAAATTATGCATTATTGGGGACAGGTTAATAAGATTATCACAGTATAACAATTTTAATTGACATATCATGACGTCAAAATATGGACAGTTTTCACACTGGATATTATCCAGGCGGGAGATCAAAAGCGCAGAGTCTAAAGAGTCTTGACAAATTTGAAGCAAACTAAAAGATAAAACGTAAATTAAAAGAACAAAAGCTTGGAATCCAAGAACTGCTTTACAAAACAGGAGTGGAATCAGCTGCTCATGAAGGATAAAAAATTTCCTTGTATTGGAAAGCTCAAAAACGTTATTGAATTGTCAAATCACATTACAATATATCAATCATGACCCAGACATTGATTATTAGTCATCGAAAAGTCAATATCGGGTATATTCACCGTTTGCCTGGATGAGTACCGCAACCCTGCGCCGCATACTGCCAGTTAGACGTCTGAATTGTTGAAGCGTTATCTGTCGCATTCTATGTGCAAGTGAGCTTCTAACTGCTACAATGTGTTAGGAGGAGGGTCCAAAGCATGTATTCGCCTACCCAATTGGTCCCACACGTGCTCTGTAGGTTTTTACTGGCCAAGAAAGAGTGTTGACGGATTCATTCTCTAAATAAGCACTTACTTCCAAAGAGCGATGAGGTCCAGCTAGCGTTGAATAAAGATCTTGACGCTAACGTGTTGTTGTCTAAATGAGGCAAAACAACAGGTGTAAGCCCGTTCGCCAGTAAGGTTGCCATTGATTGTTACCAAATCCAGCTTGCAATCATGGTAGACCCAACCCCATACCATAACTGAGCCCCTACTAAAAAGCAATGTTGAAACAATGTTTGTTAGGGTGAAAGCTGCGTTACGATGCGAGTTTGACCATCAGTTACGTGGAGCAAAACTCTACTCTCGTTCTGCCTTGCTCTGCACCAGGACAACTTGTCTCTGCTATGGCGACCGTCAAGTGTCTTGCGTTTTATGTCTCTCATTAACATCATTCGCGCAGATTTTAAACGGCTTCTTACTGTTCTGGTTAACAGACTACGACCAGGTAACAACTGCCTTTTAAGACGGGTGGTTTTTTCTGACAAATCAACCAATGCTTCAATTCTCACGTTGGATTGTTACAGATGGTCGACCCGATCGAGGACGGTCCTTAACACTAGCAATATGTTTTCTGACCAAGCGGTGCACTTTCAATTCATGTCTGCATACAAGTATATTTCTCAACTGATACTTTACTCTAGAGTTTTTGCTTCTTATCAGGTTTTATTGATAGAAGATTGTAGCTGACAAATAAGCTTCCGAGCAAAGAATATCTCATTGAGAGATTACAAGTCACCGTTGTTTGGTTGCCGTCATGATTTATTTCACTAAGTAGTTGTCATTGCCGTTGGATTAGGCTCTCCGTTTTGATTTGTATGGATATTTGAGCTTCCTTTGCTATGTTTGAATCTTTGATTAGGTTCCGGTACTTATGCTACTAATAAGTGGTTACTCCTTGATATATATCATATCAAAAAATTGTCAACATTGGTAATTTCGCATCTTGGTTGACCAATACGAAATATATATTTCACAAATAACACTACATAAGGTCGTGACTACAAATTCGTTTCTATACAGGTTGTGAATAACATCGCTCTATTGTGACTTAACAACCTCTTTAACTTCTAGTTAACACGACAGATGAATCAGGTGAAGTTGGAGTTGCCTACTCTTTTGAAGCAGCAGAAGTTCTCCTCCTTTTGTAGGATTCTTGTTACTCCAGCTTAAATTAAATGTAGTACTGTATGTTCTTTGCGTGTCATTGCATTTTGTTTGGCATGATCTTGTCTCTTCCGGTTTATCGTTTTCTGAATGCGCCTTTGATATCTTTAAATTCTTTTTAAGTGATGAAGTAAAATACAGATCAACATTATTATTATACAATATAAATTTAGAAAATAAAGATTCCCCTCTATTCTTCACATATCGATCTATTAGCTTTTCGACAAATCAGATTCAGTGACTAATTTGTTATGTTGCTGTAATGTTTTTACTGCATATAATAGAACTTTCTTCGCTTGTGTTGTATGCTGTTATATTTTTTGGCTCAACGCTTTCAATTATGCTGTAGTCTTCTGTATTTTTCATTCAAAATCATACTTTATCTACTGACAAGTATCTTACAAATATCTTGGTATGCCTACGCTGATTTAAATTTAATTTTGTGTTATTTGAAACATCAGTTGTAAAGTCGAAAATTTGATATAGTCTCATATTATTTGTAAGAATAAGCCTTTTCTTATGTAAGTATCAGTATACAAAAGAAAGGAAGAAGGTAAATATTAATAGTCGGCATTAGAAATTCCACTAAAGGCTCTGCTAATTGCGATCTTAACTTTCCGTGAGATGTTAGGCTTTGCTCTGTTGAACAGGCCTTATTTTGATCTCAAGATAAAGCACCACTCTTTCCTCGAACTTCTGTCAGGTACCTACAGCATTTTTTGTTATAAGTGTAATAATATAGTACAAAGAAATTGGCCAAATCAGGATGGCATTTTTACATTTGACATTCAAGGGGTCAAAATAAAACACGCTTCTCTATCTTCTTTCTGTATTTTTTTAGTATTGACGGAATTCGCAGAAAAAATTAATACGGGCGCAGATTTTTTTTAAACTAGACGGATCTATGTTTTGATCATTTTCAAATAATATGAAATGGGAAACAAATTCCTTGAACTAAAAACCGAAATGTTACATCAGGAGCAGTTCTTTCTGGTATTTTTACAGTCCTGATAGTTCAAAACTACTCGGACCACCTTTGTGGTGTAATGAATAGCGGATGTTTGACCACAAGCCAATGATATTTTATGATATATAAAAAAATTAGAGTTGGTATTTGCTGCGTCTCTCCAAGGCACTTTTAAGTAAGATCAAAGACTGTTCGATGCAGATTCAGAATACAGTATCAAGGATGATTGACATGTTTTTCTCGGACTGTTGCTCTCTCGAGCTAGCACGTTAAAAATCAGACACAGTAGGTCGGTTTAATACAAAGCAGCTCATTTATCATTTATAACTGCTCTCGTCTGAATATGCATAAAATTTTCCTCTTAATCTTAATATCTATTCAATCAATCAATCGAAACTTCTTGCCGCAGCTCGACAGTAGGAAAATCAATTATGAATACCTCTAGATTTATGCCACTCTTCAATTCAATATATATGTTTTTTAAATCTTTTAACATTTGTCTTTTATATACTCTGCAATATTTACTCCTTGAAAACTTTAGAACCTAATTAACACTAATAACTCGGAACTTTTATCTGTCTTGACATACCTTCGAGTAACGTATCTGCTGCCGTCTATTAAGTTTTCAATGTCATTAATGCAGTATTGTTGTTCTGGATCTGTACATTTTTGTGATCTATGTGATCGTTCACATATGAATTTTGGTCCTCTGCATAAATGACATGACACAGCTACAAAGAAGATAATAATTTATCAATAAGCAAATCCTAGACATCAAATTAAGGACAGACCAAAACACTTGTGCGCTGAGGAGAACGTAAACAGTCACCCCTTGCTAGAAAATGTATTTTATTATACTTTTCCAGTTATGGCTATTTATTGATTTCAGGCAGTGTCTACATTGAACATTATCTAGCAGTTCGTCTTTATAAACTGCCATATTCAAGCTAAGTCATTGAACAAAATCTTGATGTACCTGGTATTAGTTTATGAATATTTAAACCATATCCTTTCTTTCTATTACAATTGTCTCCTTTACACAAAACATGTTTAAACTGTCAGACAGTCGAAAAATGTATATAAAAAACTTTATTTCGTTTTAAATCATTTGCAGATGTTTTATTTAAAAAAGGTACACCCATATTTCTAAATTTGAAGTTTACTTCTTAATAACACTTTTCCATTTAGATCTTACGTCTTTCCCTGAAAAATGCACCATTCATTGATTATTATCTCCACCTCAACTGAAATTTAAGACACAACAGACACTCCAACGTCTACCTCATATCTTGATCTTCATCTAGACAATGGAGGAAGGCTTCCCAAAAACCATAATACAAACGTGATGACCTCAACTTTTAAATAGTTAACTTCCGGCTTATTGCCAGTAAATTTCAGCTGATCCAGCTTATGGTGTATATATCTCCCAGCTCATGCGTTTTTCAAGATCAGTAGCATAAGAATTCAAACATTTTTTATAAATATCATGTCAAAAAAGTCTGACAACTGGTCTAATAAAACCCTAATGGAAATGACCCAACAACAACGGTATCAACCCAGTGTTTCAAATTACAAAGCTAACACCAAAGTCTAATAAATATTACAAATTTTGGGTATATGAATTTCAATGAGTAACCTTTCATCAGTGGCTTCAGTACCAAAACATATGAAGTAAAGTAACGTCCAAATTAAAATGAATCGAAATTCAATGTTACAGACAGATAAATTGTATATTTAAGAACAAAGTAATATCTTTCTTCATGAATGAGATTGAAACACAGTCGAGATATTTTCATGAAGAACGAGATCATCAAGAGATCAAGATAACTTCTGATTTACTTTTTACGTGACTGAGTTTAATCAAGAAGTTTCGCCTTTATAGCAGGTTGCTATTCATCTACAACAATAATTGTCTAAACTGTTCCTAACAGTTATATTTCAACGAAATTTTATACAACCAATAAAGTTTAAAGATTTGGTGTTTTTGTACTGTTGCAATTGGTAAAGGATGCTGCTACTGGCCTGGATGACACTCTGTTAAATTTAAAAATATTATCTTAATTTGTTTGTAGCAAAGTATGTTCGGAAAATGGATTTTATATTTTTTTAAAAGACCATGCTAATGATATCGAGATTTTTCAGTTGTTCAGCTGCACAGCAGTTTTTGTGAATAAGTTAAAAGCAAATATTATTTAATGTAACATTTCGCCTGACGAGGCTTTTTCAGTATATAAATATTTGACTATCAAAAATGTGATGTAAAGTAGGACAAAAATGCAACGATTTTGCCAAGTTAAAATTTGTTCCAACTACAATGAAATTAATAGTTTTTACAAACGATTTGTTTTCGTTAACTATGAATATTATAAATATTAATTTGAAATTTATTTTATCGTGAAATGTTGTCGAGATATTTTCTGAAAATCTTTACAAGAAAATGCATAAAAAGAAAGAATCCAGAGTTTATTTTCATTTAAACTAATTACTTTATCTACCGAAAGTTGATTTATATTGTTGCTTCATAAACCAAAATCTGAGATGTCAAAAGAACTAGGAATAATCAACCTGCAAAAATGCTTAGTGGCTCGCCAGAATGGCATTTTAAAAGTAATTCTTCAAATATATATCGCAAGAGGGTGTCCGAATGAAAAAACTTTTTTTTTTCAAATAACTTTATCTACGTGAAACTTCAGCACTTCCGCCAAAAACAAAAATGGCCAAACCTCCCTGTAGAGAAATTCCAGGGGCAGAAAATAGTTTTTAAAACGTTTTTGCATAGTTTGTTGCATTAACCGTTAACTGTGGGATAATTCTTTCTTTTGATTTAAAATAAATCCAAAGGCAGATACGCACATATAATATAATTAAGCCCGAAATATTCGCACTCCAGAAAAGCTTGACATAAAGTAAAGTTGAACAATAGGACAATTCCCGTTTAGGTACATGCATTTCCAGTTAAGAGACAAAGTTCTACTATCGAGAGCACTGTACTATCTTCTTAGCGATTTTAGTCATCATTCAAAAAAATATGTTTGTTATTCCTTCTTTTTTACGTTATTTACTCTAAGTGATAATGTTATAATGGTTTTTTATAATGACTGTTTGAGTATATAACGGTGACAGAATTTACTGTCGCTTATTGTTTGTTGCTTAGATACTTTTGCGCGTTAAATTTAAATAAGTATTCTCATATACCGTAAAGAAAAGGGAAATTAAACGAGTTGGTTAATAGTTTTAAAATTACACTTCTTGATATGGTTTTTTATTGGTTAAGGTTATAGCTTAACGAAATTCCAACAGTAGCGTCAACCAAAATATTATACAGTTAAAGACCGATATTCTACCCTCGTTAAAGACCTTTGTTGGACCTGATTGTTGTCGACACATAGGTCTGTGGCGGGGTTAAACCCGTGGGTGAGCGCTCAACCCTCACCCTAACACGGGACAGTAGATTTGTAAATAACACGTGGTTTGAGTGTCTCTCTGACATTTACCCCATACAGTTTCATTTTCATTAGTATAAAAACAAAAATAAAACCAATAATACACAACGGAGTGAAATACAAGTTTATCAAATGAATGTCAAATAATATAAATGGTGATTTTTAAGGAGGAACCTGCCATCAGCAGCATAAGAACAAAACTTTAGGGAAGCCAAGATAAAAAAATGTAGAATGAAGTATCATCCTCAAAATGAAATTGGCAGCAAAATCCAGAGGGAAGCACATTTGCCATGTTGCAATCTAACTACTTATCCTTTTATTATTTGTTATTATAATTTGAATCTAGCAATGGTAAAACGAATATCATGATCAAGATTGAATTTTTGATGATATCTATTAAAATGGCTTATATTCATGAACTTATGGGGCAGACAGAAATCGTTAAGCCAGAAGATGGACAAGACCGTGGTTAACAAAAAACAAGCACTACACTTAAAACTAAAGCCACAGTTACTCGAACCCTATAAAAACTAGGGTTAGTGCAGGTGCTTATAAATGAAAGCAACTATTTCTTTCTAGTGACACCCGTCGTTATACTCAGTAAACTAAACTTGTGTACAGTCGCAATCATTTTTATTCAAAACCGGTATAGAAACGGATTTGTTTTCACGACATTAGGAAGAAAACGCCCATTTTCATTTGTATACTAGACCACAACATTTCAAAAATTTGAAAAAATATCTTATCACAAAACAAAAATACGTGAGCATTGTGTGTACCTTTTTTATGTTTTACTATTTGTTTCGGTCAAAATGATAATTTATCACTATTAAAAAAATTCATTACTTCTATACCCAGAGAAATATAAACCGCAACAGAGAAGCATGTGTCGCTAACCAAAAATTTGAAAAAAATGTTTTAAAGCGAACAAAAAACGACATGGATTGTACATTGCGTATTCAAATCTTTAGGTCAGAACTTTAAATGTTGAATTAAAAATAACATAAATTCTTCAATTTCATGAACATGATGAATAAAACATTGATTAAATTTTCTTCAAAGCCAAAATAATCTTGAATGAATATTGCATATTCTTCTCTGAATGCCAAAATTGATGCGTTTTTGATTGACAAAAGGACATATTTTACTCTTATAAATTTATGCATGTACCACAAGTTTCAAAACTGTTAGGAAATTGTCTTGTCACAAACCAAAAATAAACTTTCGATTGCTTGATTGATTGATTGATTGATTGTTGTTTAACGTCCAGTGGCAAATATTTCATGCATATTCAGGACGGAAACAAG
>JAULBM010007017.1:0-11809 GCA_032357055.1 Geukensia granosissima
ATTTTGTTGGCCATGGTCTTGTCTGTCTTTCGACTTAACGATTTCTGTCTGCCCCTTTGGTATCTTCGAATTCCTTTCAAAGTTACACGATGATAATATTGACTTTAAATAAATGCGAAGTTACCCGCAAAATTCGAAAACAAACAAATCTAGTACGTAGTGAAAATGTTAATGTTTCAACGATTTATGTTTCAGGTTGACTATTCTGGAATGAGTATGTATTGGTGGTATTATGTACATCCAGAAACAACGAAGGTTTTTATCATAGGTTTTTAGAATGTAGAGCTCCGAAATTCTAGTAATATGTAGTCAATATTTTTATGAAAATCCAGAAAATATGTGTAAGCAAAATGAATAGTATTTCTTAAAATATACTGATAATACTTTTGCAGTAACAACTTATCCGGATTTTTATAATGGTAATGTGGTAATATGTAGGTCCACTGCAAATAGAATGCAAATATATTAGAAAGCACAAAACAAAGAATTCTTTACTGCAAAAATCATGATTTTGTTTTTCCCTCTCTGTCTCTCTCCGAAACGTAAGAACATGTCTTGGTTTCTCGACTTTTGGCACGAGAATTGGTTTTGCAAGGAAGGGTAGGAATACACTTTTAGAATCGCTTTACCGAACACCTGAATTTGACTGTGTGTGATTGAAAGTATTGATTCTATAAGTAAGAATTTCAATGTCTGATCATAACATGTAGACAGTATTTTGGGGGGTATTCCTGTTCTATAAAGTTAATGTTTTGCTGTGGATGCTTCTCTTTCATCTCTGTTTTCTGAATTACAGTACTCAGACGACTTAAAGAAATTTATGACTTTGGTTGGGACATTGCTGGTGAGAGACTCCAATCTGACTATAGAGAATTCTACACAGAAGATAGAAACATTTGTGAATGATGCGTATGGAGTAGAACTACAGCTAGCTAATGTATGTTTACTTCCAACTATTGAATGTTTGAAAACCTTTCACAGACAAAAAATTGTTCACATTAAATTTGTATTTAAAACAGGCGCTAAGTACATCTTATGTAGAAACTTTTGTCTTGTTCTGAATTTAAGCATACGTTAATTATCTGTAAAACGCAGTTTTACAGAGGTTAACCATGTTAGGATATTGTTTTGAATGTCAGTTGTATCGATGTCTTAAACAAAAATGATCTGAATAATTTCAAGTCTATGGTACAAGAAAGTAATTGTTACTCTTCCACAGAAAATAAACTTCAAAACTAGACGTCTATAGAAACACTTAAACTAAAGTAAAAGTTTGTTTTTCTTCTGTAGATTACAAAGTATTCTTTGCCTACGTTCGATCCACACGCTGAAGAGAAGAGGATTTCCTTGCGAGACTTTACATACCAGACCGGCGACGTGGTAAGTATTCTTGTACTGAGATAACTATTTCTCTAATAGTTTTATGCGCTTGTCACACCATTCGACCAGTTAAAAAAAGTTACCATCAATCCGCATGCACTGATTATCATAAGCACGCGGAATAAGACGCACTTCAGAAAATTATGCCATATCATGTTTTATATTTTGATTGACGACGTTACTATTCAGCTGGGGTTTTTAGACATTTTTTAACATAAATGAGCAAAAAATGAAACATTTCATCGTCGAAATAGTCATTTTGATGACCATTTTCTATATAAAGTTTGCAAATAACGGATAAAAAGGAGTTGTTTTCTGTGAAATGGTTGTTTCTAATTCCTGAATTTCTCTAAATGTAGGTTTCATTAACATAGTCTCTCACTTTTTACTAATTTGCGAAAAACTTTTTGAGGGAATCTTCATTATTCTTATAAAATTGAATGTACAAAAACCTTCTGGTAACCTTTGTATAGTTCTAATTTGTTATAAATACTCTTAGATTTTCTCCAGTCATTAGGAATATTTGAAAATTCTGTTGTTTCCATTATATCTCAATGGATTTATGAATTTTAGAAAATAAAAATTATTTTGATAGATTTTATATCTTTTGGTATACATTTATACGCAATTTCATTAAAAGTAAGCTTAGCGTACTAGAAATGCAAAAATTGAAGACATATTCTCACAAAATGTTTCACGTGAGCACAGGACAAACAACAACACACATGTAATATTTTAACACCCAATTTGATTGCCGCTAAGATAAATAAATCTCCTTCTTAATTCCCTTTGCAGATTCTGTTTTTTTTTTTTTAATGAACAACCAAAACATGAGAGGCAGAGCTCATGAAACGTGCTTTAGTACATTCTAGAATTGATGATTTAGTTTTTGTACATATTTGGGGACAAAACATACTGTTGACAAAATAGAAACACGTCGATTGTAAATGCGGCATACAATATCAAGGGGTCAGGAATCTCACTGCCAAACCACTGTCACATATAACAGAAAAAGAATTTAGATGTTGCAATTTTTAACGTTATATAACAAACCCATTGAAACCAGCAACTGGACTATTCAATTATAATATTAAGTATAGATGTTGCAGTAGAGACAATAAAATTGCTTTGCAAATCGAAAATAATAGTATTGTTAGTAACCTTAATGAAGAATCGTAAAAGCACCAAAAATTGTTATTGCCATTGCATGTTAAAAAGAAAGACTATAAAATAGACATCAGAAAGATACGATCATTCCACATCTTACATACGTTTTTTTACGAATATTCAAAAGCAAAATTTAACTGCGTGGGTGGTACTTTTTTATTTACCTTCATCATACATAGTAGAGACTATAAATAGGAATTTCAGTCAAATTTTCTTAATTTTTAGTCCAATCATGGACACCCAATGAGTCCAACAATCCCGCTAGTCTGACACCCCATTAGTTCGACCTCCCACATATCCGACACTTTAAACTAATGAGGGTAAAAGATTTCGAGGGTGTAATGGTTAGCTTGCTCTCCTTTCGTTCGGGAGGTCTTGATGGGGAGGGGTTCCCAGTCGCATTAATAAAAAACATAATATTCGTCATCGCAGCTTATCCGAGTAAAGACTACGCAACGCAGAGTCAAAAATAGTCGGTGGGCCATGAAAATCCGGTCAAGGACTAAAACCATACGGCAGATTGACATATAGATTAAAGAAGGAATAAGCACACAAAGTATGTATACTTTAATAAGTCTTTGTCACAAATATTTTTTTAAATGCAATGGACCATGAAATGAGGTCAAGGTCAGATGAAATATGACAGATTTCTAACAATTTTCCACCAAGTTCTAACTATTTACCAAATATGGTAGGTCTAGGTATAACCGAGTTGTTACGACATTGTCATGAACATTTTGAGCGTTTTTAACTTGTCGCGATGTTTCATTTTTTACAAGGTTCAATAAACGAGACTAGGATCATATGGGATCTAACAGACTGGCAAGATATTTGAATTAAGCAGAGTGAAACAATTTCAGAGATGTTAGACTTTCGAAATATTAACCCGCCGCCTGTCTCGGATTTATGTTACAGAATACAAAATTACCAATGTTGAATAAATATGAAGAATTTTTGTATGCTGTATGTACATTTCAAGGAGTAACCTCTCATCAGTAACATTAGAACGGAAACGTAGGAAGTCCAAGATTCAAACATAGCAAAAGAAGTACTCAAATAAAAGAAAGGAAATTGGAAGCCAAATCCAGCGACAGGTACTACTACTAAGTGCGATACTTCTCGAGGATTTTCCGTATTTTTGTGTTTTAGAATTTAACAAATGCAGCAAATTTTTGTAAAACATTATTGATAAATTTCATTTCCGACAAGTCTGACAACTGGGCTGGTGAAAACCCTCGGGGGCTCCCCGTCCACCAGCAGAGGCATCGACACAGTGGTTTCAAAATTAAAAAATAAAATATGTTATCGGACTAAAACCCTGGGGTGTCAGACTAGTGGGGCGTAGGGCTAATGGGGTGTCGGACAAATGAGAAAACTGAGTATTGGAATGTCGGACTGAAGGGGCCGTCTCGGCTCACATATAAGCACATGATATGTCTTTGGAATATACTGCACAAGAGTATACATTTTTATTTCAGATTGATTTTACATCATTCTTTTCCTATGTGTTCAGAGAGGCTGGAGTAAATGCTAATACTAACATTGTTCTAATGGAAGATGATTGGTTGAGAAGGATGATCACCATGGTGAAGAATCTGGGACCAGATCAAAACAGGTTTTCAGTCCAAACGATATTCTTATGTTGTTGTATACAATTTATTGAACTGTTTGACTCACTATGATTTTGTTGATCTGACATAAAACAAGATTATCCTTGATTATTCCAAGTTTCTGGCAAATGAGTATAAGAAAAGAAGATAAGTGGTAATTGTCAAGAAGACGAAACAGTATCTCCGTTAGAAACAGGGGAATAGTTCTACAAAAACCCCCAAAATAAAATGTGAATATATAAATTAAGCATTTCTCGCAATTAATAACCTTGACTTGTGACTTAAAAAAGGTACATGATGCTTATGTTGCTTAATTTTGTTTTGCTAGATCGAAATCCTCGTTCACATCGCGACAAACGCAATATTAATGCAAACAAAAATTGTAAAAGATATACTCTATAATATCTAACAAGAGTGCACTCAATCCAAATTACGCTTTACAGCAATAAGAGTTATAAACAAAAAGACATGCAATCTAAAGAATGCTCGCAGTTTCTGGCAGCATGCTCAGAGTACTTTTCACGTTGAGACAGAGGATATAAAATGAACTACAAATAACCAATATACATGTATAGAAACTTACGCCTGTATCTGGCGATTTCAGATATAGATTAATCAATGTTAATCGACATAGCAACACATCTTTTCACTCTAATATTGTCAACTTAATATGTTTACTGGCTGGTTCCTGTTGCAGGATACTTAATAACTACTTCACATGGAGGATGGCTGAAAAATATGCACAAGAAATGTCTTGGGAATATGTTCATGCAAACCGCGAGTTTTACGTAGATAGATATGGCGTCCCACAATTCCTTGGCACGTGGTATTACTGCTTCTATTTCATGGACAGAAATATGGGTGATGCTCTCAGCTCTATGTACGTCAAAGATCATTTTGCTGATCAAAACAAACAGAAGGTACGTATATCATTAATAAAAATGCTTTATAACTGAAATTCATTTGAATAATTTTTAACAAATAGTCAATTGGTTCTCAGTAGTAATAAATAAAAATATGAAAACACCATTAAAATATAAGGCGAAGAACAGATATTGAAATTAGGTTAGCAGGTATGGAAAATCTTGGCTATCAAATCGGATTAAAAAGTTAGCGAAACGTATTTGTCATAAGATCAAATACTAAATATATCTATAAAAGGTCGGTATTTAAAACACTTTGGTATTTGGAATGATAATTGTTGTAGTTTCATTGTCGTGCAATGACGTTGACGGTATATGATCTCAGTTACTTTTATTTTAAGTTTTAACAAAAGCGATAAGTGCCACAAGTCATGCTTTTCTGGGGCGTCTAAAAAGCAGGATATTACCTTTTATCCTGCAATTAAGCGTTTAATTATACAAATACGAGTGACGAATATTGCAAAGTGATATTTGTACAGCAGAGGACAGTTATCCCAACGCATTATGAGCGAGCCGGAATATAAGATTCGGAAACCAGCTGACTGGTGTCTACAAACACGTCCGCGTTAATGATGAACGCTTCAACAAATTTAGTAAGAAAATCGTCCATTTATCTACCTTTTAAGAATTGCAGGATAAAAACAATACATGTACATTGCCGGAAAATATCAAATTCATTTCTACTCGCTGCGAAACGGGTAAAAACATTTCTAAAGCTCGTACAAATAATTTGATATTTTCCGGCAATGTACGTGTATTGTATATATAACAGTAGCTTAGACTATCACATTTGCCTTAAAGTCGTGGGCATACGTCATCAGCTAAACAAATTTTAATTTGGATGACATGGAGCAGCTTTGGTTCAGTTTATTAAACAACGGTTTGATTACAGTATAATCCCAATACCTTTCAAAGAAAAATTTTAAAAATAGGTCAAATTTCACCTTTGGTGGTGCAAATCTTATTTACCTGCTGAATTATATAATTATACACAGTGGAATTATACAACGAAGGAAGTATTAATGCAGCATTCAAAAGACTGTTTAAAACATCTGCTAACTTCCCATGTGTATTTAATGGGTTTGTATGTACCGTATGTGAAAGAGTAGTTTATTTACAAATATGCGCATGCATAATTATGTTATTTGTTACTAATTTGTATTTTATTTGTGTATCATTTTGGTATTGTGTTTTATTTATTTGATAAGGGCCATGTGGAAGATTGGTACAATCCAAAAAGGCTACCCTCTTTAAATAAAGATTTTGTTATTATTATTATTATTATTATTATTATTATTATTATTATCCAACCCATAATTCATTGCAGATACCAAAAATAAGGTTGTTTGTATTTTGTGATTTTAGGTTCACGAAATTTTAGATTACATTAAAGGAGCAATGGTCGACGGTGTTGTTCAAAACATGTTTATGGACCAAGTTACTAAAGATCTGGCTAAAGAGAAGGTTAGAATATATTTTGTAGAAAAACAACAGAGATATTGTAAATATATGAAGCATGTAAAATTTTGCAAATTAATGAAATCTAAAAAAGCAGAGATTCTAATTACTTGTTGAGGAGAATATTATATAATGAGCTTCTTAATTTTTGTAGGTTTCCAATTTGTGTGGATTAAACAGAATAAAAACAGCAATAACTTAACTTTGTTTTGAACGACAAAATAAATACAAAATATAATAATTACATTTCATTTGAATGCTGTTATTATAGATTATGGCGTCTCTAGACAAAATGGGATATCCAGATTTTATGATGAATGATGAACAGCTTAGTTCTATTTATCAATCAGTGAGTATCATAAAAGAAAAATATATGCACACAAGTACAGACGGTTATTTTAAATCTGTGAGCCAATATCTGACATATCTACTATTCATAGACTCAAATGTTTTAAATAAAGTTTGTTTTCAATATGATATGTAGTAGGAATTTTGTTTACAATTCTTTATTTTTCTTATTAGTTTGTATAACCTATTTCTTCAAGCACTGTCAAGTCAGGCGCACATGATTAATTACAAAACATAATACAAAATTACCAATGTTGGATAAATATTGAACATTTTTTAGTTTATTTTTAGGAGTAACTTCCAACCAGTAGCATTAGAACCGAAACATAGGAAGTCAAAGATTAAAAAAAGCACTCAAAACAAACAAATAGAAATCAGAAGCCAAATCCGAACGCAAGGACAACTACCAATTGCAATACTTTTCGAAATCTTTTTGTATTTTCAGTGCTTTTGAATTTTAGCAATTGCAGCAAATTTCTGTAAAACATTGTTTTATAATTTTTTATGTCAGACAAAGTCTGACAACTGAGCTGGTTAATACCTTCGAGGACATGATCCACCAGCAGAGGCTTACCAATGTTGAATAAATATTGAAAATGCTTGGTATGCTATATGTACATATCAAGGAGTAACTTCTCATCAGTAGCATCAAAACCTAAACATAGGAAGTCAAATATTCAAGCATAGTAAAAGAAGCACTCAAATCCAAACAGATCGAAATGGGAAGCCAAATCCGACGGCAGGGACAACTGCTTGTTGCGATACATTACACTTACTGGTTTTGAGGATAGTCTATTTTTGTGATGTTCTACAACATGGTTGTATTCTGTCATTTTTGTTTTTTTTTTCAGTTAACAGTTGACAAAGATAACTATTTTGACAATTTGTTAAGCATAAATAAATTCACGATTAAAGATTGGAACAATCGACTTCGGGTAGGAGAAGATCGTTCAAGATGGTGGCTGCATACGTATGACGTGTCAATGTCATATTATGGTCCATGGCATGAACTAATTGTACCGGCCGGTTTACTGCAGTTTCCGGTGTACGATTATTCACTCCCACACTACATGAACTTTGGCTCCATGGGAAGTTTGATTGCCCATTACCTTGTCCACGCAATCGATCAATATGGTACGTTGTTGAGTATCGTTATACTATAGATTAATCAATTACATCCAAAGAATTTTTCGTAGTTGATTTAAGGATTTTCGGCAAATCTGTTAAGATTTCACCTTTGCCCAGAGAAAAAGTGACCATATAAGACAGGTGGTTTCTAAAGAGGGTTTAATTCATAATAAAACGTTTAACAACGACAAATTGGAAAAGTAGCCTTTATACATCTGTGACTTCTTATTTCATTTGTCCGTCGAGTAGGTTTGACTTTATAAATACAAGTGTCCAATTGTTTCAGAGGTATAGTGAATTCTGACATGCTATATGACCATTGTAAGGACTAACCGCAGTCTCAACAGCAACATTAGAACAAAAACATAGGCAAGCCATATCCAAAAGCAAAAGAAGTTAAATCCAACTTTTTATATGATAAAGATTAGTGCACAAATAAGCTATATGTTATGGTATTTTGTTGACTTTTAGCGTGAATTTCATGGGAAATTTCAGTCATATCCGTTGTAGATAGTGGATTACAAATCAATTCCAGACAACAATAAGAATGAAAGAAATCCAAATTTTAAATACCAACTCTTTACAAAGCAAAACACAAAACAATAAATATATAAGGTAAACCTTTGCCCATCTCGTAATACTGACACTGACACGAAGGATGTTTTCATATGTGTCATTTAATGTGCATGTTAACGAATTGCAGGTGCAATCTACGACAAAAATGGGGACAGAAGTGCGTTAGGTTGGTGGACCAATAAAACCAAACAGACCTATAACATCACAAAGAACTGTTTTGCTGACTTCTTCAGTAATATAACCATGGGACCTTATGCTATAGCAGGGCAATTTTCACTTCAAACGGTAGGTCGGAAACTGAAATGCAATTTGCAAACTAGTTTTTATAATCATTTATTTACGAGGACAAACAAAATTTTTAGGGTATACAGGAATCACCATGTCTGTCGGTCAGTCCACGATCATTGTATGCGCATCTGCTCCTAAATCGTTCAGTGGTTTAAAAAAAAAACATTTCACTAACATTAGACACAATCTGTAGATGCGCATATAGGGAGGAAATTTATCTCAGCTCATCCCAAAGGCAGAAAATCAATGGGGGAACGAGGATGTCTTTGAGTCTTGCTCAAAGTATGTATTGTAATTGTTTCTCATCATCATCATTATCTGCCGCTTTCAGAAAATGAAAAAATATATATTTAAGTGTTCCTATAGTGTTTAAAGATGTACATAAGGAATTTAAAACTGTTAGCCAAAGAACAGACACAACCATGGGCAACATAGAAGGAAGATACAACCATGTTTAACAGAGAAGGAAACAGCAGATACACAGTAGCATTAATATACCACTGTCGTTTTGATTTTCATCGTTACTTCAAAACGAGCAAAGTCTATCTTTTGTAAACCAATATGAATATCTCTTAAAAATCTAAAGTGGAGATTGAGATAGAATAGACATAAAGGCTTCATTGAATATTAAAATAGAAAACACATTATTATATCTGTTCACAGGTTAAAGTCAACGGACAGAGGTATGCGAACGAGGCCTTAGCTGTAGCTAGCGGAGTCAAACTTGCATTTAGAGTAAGTTCTTTTTTTAAATATCGAACGATTAAGGTTTTCCTTGTTAAGAATGCTAAATCAATGTTTCAAGTATTGCTAATTTTTAATTAAATTTCTAGGCAATGCCAATTTTTTTCTTTGTCCTTCCTGAGAAAACCTTTGGACGAATTTCGCAAGAAAATTACTAATTGAAGTAGAATTTTTGCAAAACCTATCGGAAAACATCCTTGTACAAACTTCGATGCCTTTTATTTTTTACAGGCGTATAGAAAATGGGAGGCAGCCAATCAGTTGGAGAAACTTGCCCCGGGGGTAGGATTATCCAATGAACAGATGTTTTTTGTGTCATATGCCCAGGTAGCTATCCTAATTAGAAATAAAGCTGTATAAAAGAAATTACAAATGGATGATAACCGTCCGACTGTTAGCATTAATTTGCTGTGTAGATCGTTAATAACTTTCAGCCCCAAGTCACATTTGTATAGTAACGTAGCTGTCATCAAAGCAGCAACACGTGCTGGATACTACCGTCTTTGCTATCGCTTCAGAAATACAATGCATTAGAAAAAATGAGATGGAATTGCCGAAAATAAAATCAATACAGTTATTTTGAAATGGTCAAAACAGCAGTTAGGATATCTTGCAGTTAGGAAGTTGGTAAATTTAGAGTGATTAATAATAAACGTACCAAACAACCTAAGATACACTGATTTAAGAGATCGGAAGTGTTATTTTGTTGTGTATATAAAAATAGGAGATGTGGCATGATTGTCCACGAGACAGACATTCACCAAATGACAGTAGAATTTTAACTTCTACAAGTCCCGTCAACAATGAACCAGAGTCCGTATCATAACGGAAGAATTAAAAGGCCCCGAAATACAAAATGTATTATACATAAAACAAGGCAATCGACTTTGTCAATGCTTGTCAAATTTTTTGTAGAGCGAATGTTATAATCGAAATGACAGATTTGCCTTTAACTTGGCCATCAGAGGACAAGTGTCTGAAGACGCCAGGTATGTTTCAACCACATTGTTAAATATGTTTAAGGTACCCTGGTGTATTAACCTACATTAATTACAGCCATTCTTCGAGTCTGATCTGTATTTCTCTTTAACCCTCAACCCTGATAGTAAATTCCCATCAGTCAATTCATATTAAGAAATAATGACCAGTTATTCTGATCTGTATTCGCAGCGCCATTGTGGATCAATGTTCATCAGAATGTTCCAGATCCACCATTTTAATATCAGAAAAGAATTAACATATTGGTCTTAAAAACGCCAAGTTTGACTTCTATTAAGGATCCTCTGGATACTTTTGATTGATTGAATGATTGATTGAATGGGGCTTAACGTCCAGCGGAAAATATTTCATGAATATTCACGACGAGAGCATAATTATGATAACTTATTATGAATTAAGCCTGCTATGTACTAGACCGACACGCTGAACCTAATTTTTAACATGCTAGCTCACGAAAGCAATAGTCCGCAGGAAGATGTTCTTATTTATCAAGACACATTATTCTGACTCTGGGCTGACCCGTCTTTGTTCTTACTCCTAAACGTAGAAGGAGCAAATACCAATCTAAATGTCTTAGGTTTGACTCGGCCGGGGATCGGACCTACGACCGTCCACACTCAAGGCGAGCACGCTAACCATTACACCACCGAAGTAGTCTGGTTAGTATTAAGAAGATGTGGAAGATGTGGTGCATTAGAATTTTCTTTTCTTATAAATTCTGTATATTCTTCTGAAAGGGCTAGAGCATTTACTATGGAAAATATTTAATGAATATCTTAGAAACAACGGAAGTAAAATCATAAATCTGGTGAGGTCGACTTTACCTGATTAATACCAATCTGGTTATAACGGTAGCCTTTATGGTAGCTTCAATTGGTTTTAAGAATCGATTATTGGAGAAAAACATGAAACTAAAAACATTGTCAAAAAAATGTATTCAATCTCATGCATTCCGGACCGGTAAATGAATAATTAATATTATCATATACTAATAGTAAATAAAGGGAAAATTTAATTGTTTGATAATACGCGATCTAAATTTTAAAGAACGTTGTATCAAAGAGAATTTGAATAAGCGGGCTGATATCAAAGTGTTATCAACTGATTCCGCGTTTTATCACACGTCTCTTCGTGACGTTATCACACACTTCTTCGTTTAACGTCGGCACTTTCCGGTATTTCAACTAA
>JAULBM010007028.1:0-11808 GCA_032357055.1 Geukensia granosissima
CAGATAATTCTTGTTTCTGATTGGCTGAAACTGCTTGGTGAAATTGATTAATATTTGATGTAGAGCATCCATGGAAAATCCTTTACAAAGTTTCCCCATTTCATTCCTATACGACAAAAACAAGGCCGTCAGACAAATCTTGTTTCTGATTGGCTGATTCATCAAAAAATCTTTTCCTCTGAAACTTCTTTGCCAAATGGCAGGTGAGCGATACAGTTTCAGCCACCTGAGCCTCTAGTTTATTAAAACCATTGAATGGGGAATTTTCATCAATTTTCATTGTCATTTGTTTTGGTATAATTTTGAACCTTTCTGATATCTAGAATATGTGGTATAAACAGAAGAAGGTCTGGTCACATTTTTTACAAAGTGAATAAGGAAATGTGACGTCAAAATTTTAACATTCTATCACCATGCCATTCTAAAAGACAGCAATCCGAATGTTGTCTTCAAATAAACAACTAAACTGTCGACAATTCTTTGATTAGTTTTATAAATTTATCAGAATCGAACAATAAATGGCTTCATAATAATTTTAACGTGTAGTTTTACATAAATATAGAGAAAAAATTTCAGAGTATAAACTTATATCTGTCCCATGATTGGTAAATCGAACAGAACGTACCGAGAGCAAAAGAAAAAATTACTTACAGAACCTAGAGCGCAAAAAACCCCAAACCCAGAAAATTATTAAAGACTGAGCAATTTAAACACCATAAAAACCTATGGGAAACTCATTAAATCGCTTAATTTTACGTTTACGAGTTAAATTCCTTTGTTTGGGTCGATTTAGAGCTCGTAACACGTCGTTAATGTTGACGGTCTTCGGAAGATCTCTAGATTAAATACTTTCCTTTGTTCCCCATACGGAAATGGGAGTATGATTTCCTTTACTCCATATCTTTTCTTTTTATATGATCACGCACAAGACGTTGAAAGTTTATCTTTGTAAACCCTCTATGCAAAAGTGTGGTTGTCTGTCTTGTTTTCAAAACGGAAAACGTTTCAAATTTAATATCAGTCAAAAAGTCGCATACAATCCAAGATAGTGTTTCTGCCATATATTATATCTTATCACATATGAAATTAAAAGATATGGGTTAAATGTAAGAGATACTGCACTTCAATCACAAGAAAATGTGTGCTTAGGGTGTTTTTGCATATATATACTTAGACCTGAATTTTAAACAACTATCAACGTTGAATTTTGGTCACAACTGATGGGCTTCTCACAAATGAGACTACCATATAGTAAATTAGACATACGATAACGTACTTTCGACAAACGATAACGTAATTTCGCCATACGATTTCGTAATTTAAAAAAAGGATTTTGAAATAACAGCATGATATTTTTTCAAATGTCCTGAATTTTTTATGCATTTGTCCCCTGTGCGTATATCACCCAATGAGTTTTTTTTTTTTCATTCTAAATAACTTTTAATTCAGCTGACAAATGCATACGCATGCTGACAATTGTGTAATTTGTGCCAACTCTGTTAAGCGGAGATTTTTCTTTTATTTAAAGATTAATATGTAGATCAATGGCGCGCCAATATGTTTAATTGCATGTACTACATGTATTAATCCTTTTATGCCACACGCCTAACTAGATTTAATGTTCTTTTCTATCGAAACCTGTGCTTGACAAGGGGTAATTCTATATATACTCAGACCGTTTTAGAAGGCTTTCGGTTTTGAAAAAAAAAAAAAAACAGATACCATAGATCCATTTTAAAGGCGAGCCTAAGGTCAGCCTTATCATATCGGACTTTTACATGACAACATACACAAAAAAAATTCAGATACGATTTATACCCGAGTTTTCAGCAACACAAACGTGAAAATGATTCTACTCTAAGAATGGCAATTTGTAACTGTTTCAAAAGTTGTCATTAACGTATGATTACACTCGTCTACAACGGTACAAATGGTCAACTTATCCCAAAACAAGGAAAAAAGAGGAGAAAAAATACGCACAAAACATTGCAAAGACAGATCAGCACAAACCTTATAAAACATTAATGAACTGGGAGGCTCCGGAAGAGTCAGGTAGTCCCTGCCCACCCACCCCCCCCCCCTGATGACAGCTGTGGTGTTCTAATCGTGTAAGAAATATTACCTGGGTGACCCATTTCGAAGGCAACAGATGTATGAACATAAAGACAGTCTAGGCAGGTCGACATAAATGATGTTCAAAGAGGAACAGTAACAAGACGTAACACGACAAAAACTGTAAATTAAACAGGTCTACAAGAGGAAGAAATCTGCAGCAAAAAGTAACACGTGGTTTAGCATCCTCAAGTAATGTGTGCTGATATTTACAGTTTTGTGGTGAAAGCCCCAGGGAATTACAGTATGACATAATTCGTTTTCTGTAGACTGAAACCATTTATGTTTGTCCGATTTATTTAAATTGTATTAATTTGCTAAATGAATATTTATAAACGTGCTCTATGGCAAACCACCAAATTTTCCGTTTCAATTTAATTCTGTTTAATTGTAGAATGTCCGGCGAAATAATTCTATTTTGTTGTAACAATCGTCCTGAAATTAACCTGAATGTAGATTTTTCAATGTTACACAAAATAATTAAATGGATTTCAAAGGATTTTCTTTGTGTAGCTATTATACACACGGAAAAGCATTTAACCGACTATTTTAATTAGGTAATTACCCCTGTATTGATCAAAGAATAATACAGATTCAATATTTCCCATCGATTTTGGATAAACTTAAAACAAATGATGTCGTTAGCGGACTGTGGATATTTTTGATAAAAATAATAGAACAATCAACTCAATATTCCAAGAGACAAAAAAATAATTTCTGCAATTAACATCTAAGTTTCTACTAGCAAACGAACATATGTCTTGAGATATCTTGAGACAAAATATGTGTTTAGACGTGTCTTAGATAAAGACGTCAGTCATAAAGAAGTAGATGTGCTATTAATTTCTAGGAAACAGCCTTCCTTACCGCATGTCTATGTTGAATATCATTTATGCTACTTCGCAAGAGTAAATTCATATTGTAAACAGCATCATTTAAATCTAGAGGATGTCATTATTAGCTTCAGCACATTCTCAGTCCTTCTATCCATAAAGATATTAATATGGTGGTTTCTTTTATTGGGCAGTCATTTGAACTGAGGAACATGTTGATATCTGATGTTTCACTTCTTGTGCATTACATTGTAAATGTACTCTTGATTGTATTTATTACTTATGTACATGTTCATGTATTGTTGCGACTCAAATGAGTATTGTCTGCATATAAATAGGTTATATAATATTACCTTTTTTTAATGTAATATCATTTTATTTTGGGTCTTTTTACAGCTTGCCTTACAACGTGGACCGTTGTCCATTTAAATTAATTGCAGGAATGCTTTAAGGTATCTTACATGTAAAGATCTTTGTAATTTATATGTTTTTTCTTGGCTGTCCATAGACAATCATAGGTATACCACATTCCCTTTATAGGATACACCCAAGATAAAAAGTAAAACAAAGGACTTTGAAATGAATGAGGACTGAAACCTGATGGAAACAAACAAAAACACACTCTAGTACGATCAACACGGATGCTCTGAAAGTACAAAGAGGTTTCAATCTTTTTTCTATACCCATGCTGACCAAGGCAAAGTTTGTTGTAGTTAGTAGAATCTTTCACCTTAAGTATTTAGCTTAGTGTTAAGGCTGTAGTTTTACAAGTTCTTCATTTCCGTTTCTTGGTATGTTGTATTTTTCCATTATTGTAAAAAAAAAGCTGCAATTCTGTTGGGCAGTACCATGACAATGGAAAAGTTTACAGATCGATAAACCAATGTTGATGACGTCATGAAACACGCCTTCAAAAGAGTTCCTATCTTAATTGGAGTTAAATTGTAGTTCATTTTCAATTACTTGACCAATTTACTTAAATTATAAGTAATAAATGCTATTTGTACGGAATTTATTGATGAGTAAACTCAGCGTTTCAAAAACAAATTTTACATAATGTCCTTCTGACTTTATATTCAGTTTATATATCAATAAATTTCTCCAAAATAGCCTTTTTACTATAATATTCCTCTCGGTAGTGGATTTGGAAGAATGCTTGCATAAAACGCCACAAAACTTGTAAATATATTGAATTGTTTATATATGCATGTAAATAAAGTTACAAATATAAATAACAAAACTGATTAACAATAAAGGCACTTATAATACAAAATATACGATTGCACAATGGATATATTAAAAATTATGCAAAACTATTCGTTATGATTGCATACTGATTATGTGATTTGGGGATTCATGCAATGACAGTAAAATATTTCTGAATATTAAAAAAAACTTGAAGCTCAGATACAACAGAAAACATTCTAGGTTCCTATCAAAAATGTTAAGAGACAAGTGCTATACAAGTTTGAAACCCTAAAGATTATTTTTAATATGGCACGTTCCATCATTTCCTGTATGTTTTTTTTAATTTCCAGAAAAGGGAATCGGTGATTCAACTACACCAAGGTTTAGACATCTATTCGAACTGTTCAATGTTTGAAATAGGTGACCACAAAACTAAATACCGTAATTTTATAGCTATTAATTGTATTAAGCTTAGAAAAAATGTGTTTCGAATTTAACATATTTAAAAAATTTGGTAATCTTAGTAGGATTTTTTAAAAGCATTTTTAGATCTTTTACTATATATACTGTCTCGAATTTAATAGTGCTTTCGAGGCGCCATATAATAGGTAGAGTCAGGTATTTTAGGTTATTTTAGGCAAGATTGATATAATTCTGACTTTTCAATATTATTATTTCTCACAGCTCGACTTAAAAATCGGATATTGTGTATCTATGTACATTGTAAATACAAGTACATTTTAAAAGATTTTTATCTTAAAAATAGTGTTTCTTCTCTTTGTAATTAAACCTTGAAGTAAACTTTTAATATACTTGGTACTTTAAATGGATAAAATTACAGTCATTTCGAAACCGAATTAACAATATCAAAGTACTTTAGGAATTTTAGGGATTATTTTTTTATATAGATGAATAAAATTAAATTTTGTCACCTGAATAGTTAAATAAATTCCTTAATCTGGCAATTGAAACCAGGAGCACTTTTGGCACAGGATATATTGCACTTAAACATGTTCTAATCTTCAAAGATTTTGATTAAAATTTTTCTGATTAATGATTGTTAAGTAAATTACTGAGCAACAGCTTAAATTCTTCAGCTGCGTAAACGATTTACCATAATAAACGCGATGGTTTTTCATATTCCATCATATGTCTAAGCTACAGCGAAATTCTCCTCATTTCTACGTACATAAACCTGTTCGGCTTACATCTCATGGTTTGTTTTTTTTCAATTTTCTTTTTATATCAAGCTAAGTCATGGTTCATCCAACATGCCTATATTTTGCTAGATACATTTAATCAAATGATGGAGATTTATGGAAATTATTTCTATAGTGTTAAAAAATAATTCTGATTATGTCACAGTTCGACTGTTATTCAATTTCATTCCTATTTGTATGACAGTATCAAATAGGAAAGATATGAAAACGCAAAACTGGAAACTTGAAAAAATGCATCACTCATACAGTCTTCATCATGCTTATATTTGATAAAAGACGTTAATTCTGCGAAAACAATTGTAATTATTCGCTTTGTATAAAATTTGGTATAGTGGAATTATATTAAGCAGTAATGCACTTACGGATTTTTGTATCCCTAGCTTATCATATTATTTTAGTTACAAGATATCTCATTTGCACTTACAGACTTGAAGCTGAAGTGTATATCCTCTAGCTTATTATCACTTAGATACGAGATCTCATATGAACTTACAGACTTGAAGCTGAAGTGAATTACCTAGCTTATTAGCCCTTAGATGCGAGATATCTCATATGAACTTATACAGACTTGAAGCTGAAGTGTGTATCCCCTAGCTTATTATCACTTAGATACGAGATATCTCATATGAACTTACAGACTTGAAGCTATAGTGTATTCCCTAGCCTATTATCACTTAGAGATATCTCATCCAACCTTATAAGTTTACATGATTATAAGCACCGTTCAGTGTAATCGAGAATTTAATTCTTTTTGCCATTAACCTGCATTCATGGAATGCATCTCAAACGATGCAGAACGAAGGTTGCTTCCGAATCTAAGCATCATGTGCAAACATATTCCGTTTCCGACATTATAACCAGCGATGTGTAGTCGTTGGAACTTCTAATCGTTTTCCCGCTATTTCAGGTAAAAGTATCGTCACTCCGTTAACGGGTTCCTTTTTATCTCTGACTCGCTTTTCTCCTTTTAAAGGTCGAATGTACTCTTGAACTGACCCTTTATCGGATACATCGCCACTATCACAAATTGTAATGGTTGTGGGTGCACTGTAATTTTTATTAGCTATTGTAGTCCTTCGAGAAATTTGTTTCCCGTTGAGAGTAGTTAACAGAGATTGTCTAGTAGTTTCTATTGCCATTTTATAGGAATTTAGTGTTTTCTCCAAGTCTATCGTGGGTAAATTCATATTAGCCGAATTGTTTCCAGATGATGTTGTATATTTTAAATGTGTGATTGGTGAACTTTTAGAGTCGGCAGTTGATATTCGGGAGACGGGATTCACTTTTTCTGGTGGTTTTAATTCCTGACTTCCAACACCTTTAGCTGCGAAAACTTCTTCGGGCAGTGATTCTTTTTTATAGGGGCGTGGCGTAATATCCCTCTCTTTTCCTTTATCTTTAACTTTAGGTCTGAACAGCGGTCTTATGGTATCTTCCTGTGTTTTTCTCATTTTTGAGTCATTGGCAATTTCCTGTTCCAAGGCACTAATTCGTAATGAAATGTTTTCAATGTAAAGATCGCTTCTTGATTTATAAAAGTCTCCTGGTAACGGAGCACTTTTAGTTTGAGGCACAAGATGTCCGTCTTCGTCCTTTTGCGACCTCTGTGAAATATCTGGCGATCTTGTACTTTGTGCACGTTGGCGCTGTCGCTCTTTTATTGCCTCTTTCTTGTTGTGTAAATCTTCAGATGTCAACTCATGTTGAACCACGATTTGTTGTATTTGAGGAGTCTCTTTTCGTTCGATTTCCTTCTTACTTTGGCCTTCGAAATCTCGTTTAAGTTGCCGTTTTAGTTCTTTCTGATATCGTTTGCTTTGCCAGCTCATTGATACCTGTTCTGGTTGTTTTTTATTGACTGTAAACCAGTCTTTCTTGTCAAAACTTAAAAATTTCATAGTTCTATAATATCCGTTATGAGGCACGTATCTGTAAGTAACTTGTTCAACCATGCCTTTCCAGTATAAATACGGACCGCTATCGAGTTCGTCGTTAACACATCGAACAGTTTGCTTGGTATCATCAGAGATACTAGTTCTCTGCCATTCGGGAACCCTGCTATCAGCTGGTTTCGACTTCCGCTTAATCACAAATGACACCTGATACGGAAAATATTTTGGATGCGAAACAACGGCTTTCCACGGCGTGACAGCCTCATACCAATTGTCATTTACAGTGTTTTTAAAATTATTCACATCGTCGTATTTTCCGTTTTCACTGAATCCTGCCAACGAATTTATATGTTGTCGATTTTCGTTCATATGACTCTCCGACATACTGGTTGGTGGTGTCGCCTATGTGTTTAGAGATCTTAGAATTTGAATATCTACAATATGTCTGCTTTGTTTTCATCGCCAATATGATTGTCAAGGTAACTTGGGTATATCCTCAACAGCAGTACAATATCTAGAAACTCCTGTGGCCTCAAAGACAGATCAGAAAAAATAACTATGCATAATTTGGACCAAAAATGTCAGATTTCAAATCTTATTAATCCCAATTTAAAAAGTAAAGCGCTCGTTTCGTCTCGGTCAAAATAATTGGTCCTACAATGAAAAGAAACATTTACAACATAGAGGCTATTAAAAAAGAACCTTAAGAGGTGTAAAGACATGCGGTCACTAATCCAAAAATATTTTACCGTTTGTGATTTAAATTATTATTTATTTTTTTATACTTATAAATTATTCGCAGAAAACTAGTTCTACCCAACACACGTTTTGCCTGTACTGGCCAAATAAATTGATTGATTGATTGATTGATTGATTGATTGATTGATTGATTGATTGATTGATTGATTGATTTAAAGTTGCTTAACTTCCAGCGGCAAATATCTCATGCATATTCAGGACGAGAGCATATTAATGAAAGATGATGAATGCATCCAGCTTTGTACTAGACCGGGTTTTAACGTGCTAGCCTATGAAAGCAACAATCCGCAGGGAGACATGCACTTTATTCAGAAACATTATCTCGACTGGAGACCGACTAGTATTTGTTTTTACTCCTAACTGCTGCGTTTTTATCGAAGAATTAGCAAATACCAATTATAATGTCTTTGTTTTAACCCGGTCCGAGATCGAACCAATGACCTTCGGCAATCGTGGCGAGCACGCTTACAATTACACCACAATGGCGTTAGTACCAATTAAGGTAGTTCTTTTAGTGTCCATTTTAACTTATACGCCATGCCTTTTTGATTGATACGCCATGCCTTTTTGATTGATACGCCATGCCTTTTTGATTGACTGTTAGTGCATTTTATCTGGTTCAGTATTTGTGAGACAACAAAGCTTATTTGCATTTGTGACATGAGCATCGATTAAGGTCTTTTTCCAATTGCGTTTAAAATTGGCCACGGGGTATGTCCACATTTTTGTTTACTCATAACTAAATGTATAATAGTTCTGTGCTATCTTAAGACAGACAAACAAATAGTAAACTTCAACAAACATAAAATCTTAAATTATCGTAAACACTTCATAAATTGTCTACTAAGAAAACATCATTTCTGTTGAAATCCCGAAAGGTTTATTACATTTTAAAATTAAGCATTTAAAATTGAAGCCTTCTTACTTTTCACGCCCTCAACATGTTAAATATGTTCCCAACCACTTAATTATCCTACATGGAAATAGTAAAAAACAGTACCCAATATATCATTGGCTGACATGAATTGATAACGTATGAGACAATGCTATCTTACCATCGTTATAGATTCGGCTACCGTTTATTTACTCAACGCGTTTTAAATGTTTTAAGTGCTCCAGCAATATCTGATATTTTAAACTATGTAATAAAAGATAATAGACGTACTTCAACTAGACCTTGAGCACCTAGACTATTAATAAGAAATGACCCGATTTATCCCCAGCAAATCAGGTAAAAAAGAAATTTAAAGATTAATTTATAATACAAAGTATAATGTCTTATATACTTTTACTCGTTAATATGTCGAGAGTTGTGTCGTTTTTTATGTAAATTACAGTGTATAATATTTGGTAAGCAAACATCAAACATTTTATCCTTGTATTCATCGTTTTAGGTCAAGAAATATATTTCTACTAATTTGTCGGCCAACAATGCCTTCCCTGTCTAATTTCTACGATTTTGGGGATAAGCACCGTTATATCCGTACTACCTACCTATCCTATTTCTGATCAAAATGTAACCATAAACTTGTATTTTTCTTGGTATTTATGTATGTTTATGGCAGATGCAGGGGGTCTGAGTCATGCCCAGTTTTTCTAATTTTTTCTTAAATTCAGGTGAATCCCCTTTCTGGCCAATATGTATTATCAATGGCCTACTTTCCGTTTGGGAAGTCAAGTTTTGTCTCTTTTGACAAAAAAAAGTACATTGCGATTTTTGAAAATCGGTTAAATGTTTTGTTTTACATATTTAAATGTACAGTCCAATAAAAAAATTGACCCTGTGGTCTTTTTCTATTTATTTTTCCCAGTTTTAATTAGACTTTTGAAGGTATAGCTTTTAACACTCAGAACAAACAGAAAAACGAAACTATTTTATCCAACGCTTACAGACTTCAACATCGTATTCTAGAGAAACAAAGCTACCAAAAGACGGGTCCATGATTTTCCGCATACATTTTAACATCCAACATCTTACTTTTGTTAATGCTTCATAAGTTAATATTGCATTTCGCTTCATCCAAGATTAACGTAAATACTCACGACTTTTAAAAATATTAGACGTATCAATCAATCATAAATTTATCTATTTTCGGTTCAGGGGAGGTACAAAAAGTGTATGAAGAGTCCACGAATTGTGCATATGAAAAAACTAAACATTGAAATTACAATATTTATGCAAATTACACGTATACTGTCATTTAATTTGTCATTCAATGGCAAATGTAATTTTTGTGTATTCTTATCCAATTAGACATTTTTCAGTAATAAAAGCTAAATTAAAAGAAACCTTCAGAAGCAAAGTGAGAAAATTATCACTAAAACGACCTAGTTAAAACTTTGTGAATATTAGTAGTAATTCTAAGATTTGATCGGATTTATTTCATACGCATAGAAATTTATAATATAAGTTAGTGCAAAAATCTATCACTTAATTGGGAATTTATATCATTAATAATGCTGAATAAGAATTAAAATCTATATTTATTCAAGAAAATCTCATTAAACTTTACAGTATGTCTTAATTCTGCTGGGGTACTTTTTTAAATAAACTTTTTTAGCAAATAAGGAATGAAAATAAAAATTAAATTTGACATGGTAAGACTGACGACGACTTAGACAGATATTTTTAAATTAAAATTCATGCAAGCATATTCAAATAAATAAATATACTATATACTTTTACAAATTAACTAAAAATGTCTTATGTCGGGGAGCAAACAAAAATAGGAATGCAAAATTACGACTCAACGTGTGTTAAACGGCTTCAGTAGTTTAATTGTCTCGATAGTGCAAATTGTATGCACATAAACATGTAGTATTAGTTGAAAATGTTTCATGATCAATCAGGTGAACAATATAAATTAATATAGAAACTATAACATTACTTACTACCTTGAACAACTGGTGGAATCAGAAATGTCATCCGAATTTTTACGGTGAAATTATTCGCTTTATTATTCACCCTCTCGCTTGAATTTCAACTTATTAAACTGTACTTATCCAACGCAATTAAATTTCTCTTTTATTTATGAAAAGAATCAATCGCGTGTCACATGTTTGGATAACTTTAAAGACAAAATCTATTTCTGGTTCCTTGAAGCGTCACACTCTCCATGGGCAACTGTTTATAGTCGCTAACATCAACAAAATTTGCAACATTTAAAATCATAAGAACTTGAAATTTATAAATTCACTAGAAAAATTAATCAATACATTGATTTTACTAAAAAATGATCGCTTAAGGTGTGAAAACTATATAATTTAACAATTTAGGCATTTAATTTTTGTCGATGATGTAAGCGAATAGAGGAAGTGCGTGATAAAGGATGCGCAAATAATTTTTACCGCCGAGCTCACTTTCAGCTTCACAGTGACAGAGAAAGCTAAAATAACAACGATGATACGACACAAAAGGCGGTCTTTTCCCAGTAAAAATTCAGCATTCCTTGCCCGTGAACAATGGCAGTACACAGGGAATGCTTATACACGTTTAAGTCAGGTTTGTTTACTGAAATTGACAGGGGAAGTCCAACCTTTCGTGACTTTCACATTTCATGAAAACGTAAACAAACATGCCTTTTTCTTATATTAATCATTTACCAACGATTTCAATGTATGACGGACTGTGTAACATGTTAACCTTTCTCAAATAATCATTCAGCTAGCTACAATCTATCATCAAATGCTGTTGGTCTCAAACTTGGGTCATACATATGTATTTTATGAATACATGATATTTCGGCCCATAACAAAATCGGTCCATTACAAAATCGGCCCATAACAAAATCGGCCTACCAAAAT
>JAULBM010007039.1:0-11808 GCA_032357055.1 Geukensia granosissima
AGTATCAATCAATTTCATTCAAAAACATCTGAGTTATTGTCAGAAAACAAAACCTTAACCTAATTGTGGACGCCGCCCGAACCATACCGACCCAAAAAAAAAAACGGCTAAAAACCAAAAAGCGCGGGAAAAAATGGCGCGCTTTCGCTCGCGAATGCGCAAAAATCTACTCCTAGCACAAGGGCTTTGCCCCAACATCAAAAACACCCGAGAGATTTCGAACATCCACGATCATAACCGACTACTCCCGAAAAACCCCAAAAAGCGCGGGCGTCCAGTGACGTCATTTCTGGTGACATCATACATGGCGTCATGTCACTTCCTGTGACATCACTTTCGATCACCTTTATATCCATAAAGATTTGAAAACTTTGGAAACTTGGGGAGGGGATTTTATATTTTATTCGAAAGGATATATTTTTTAATGGAGAGAAGTACTTGAGCTGCTTTCCACAATATCTGATAGGATTTGACAAAGCTTTACCAATTTGAGAAAAAACTTTAACTTGAATAAATGAAAACTGTGAGTCCAATTATCCATCAAAATGTGGCAAAATAAATATATTTTTTCAATTTTAATCTGGATAATATAAATTAAGCACAAAGAACATCCTTAGCAAGTTTCATCATTATCTATTTAGATTTGATAAAAATAAACTTTGAAAAAAACTAAATCTCAGGGTTAACCAAAACTTTAAAAAAAATAAGTAAAAAAATCTGTCAAAATACGTAAATCTGAGAAATAAAACTTTCGGAAGTTTATCCTTAAGGATATGTTTTAAACATAAAGAAGAATTTGAACTACTTTTGGCAACATCTAATAAGATTTGAGAAAGCTGTACCAATTTTGAAAACTTTTATCTGAATCAATGAAAAAACTAAGTCTAATTATCTGCCAGAATGTGGAATTTTTTTCCAAAATTTAAATCTGGATGATATTAATATGCCCCAGAGAAGCTTTTCAGCAAGTTCCATTATTATCAATAAAAATTTGACAAAGATAATAAACTTTTGAAAACTTAACCTCAGGGTTAACCAAAATCAAGCAAATATCAGACGAAGTCAAGTTATTAGTCAAAAAAAAAAAGGAAAAATAAAAATTAATTTCTTCAAAATTTTAAATGGATTAAATATTTTGAACATAAAGAAGCTGCGAGCAAGTTTCACTATTATCCATAAAAGGTTTGATAAAACAATGCGAGTTTGAAAAAGTGTGGACGCCACCGACGGAATTGGACTTTCGTCGCAGGCGAGACAAAAATGAACAAATTGTAGGTAAAATAAGAAATTGCGTTGCAATTTTTAAGGTAAGTCAGTATATATAATAAAAATCGAATGCACCATGCGCATGACATAGCTTTAATATGTCAATAACAATTAAAAATGACTAATATTTTAAGACTGATTTTCTGAACATCAACTTTTTGATAATTAGTAGATATGTTCCTCCTATTTAGCTTGATTAGGGGACACACAAAATGTGAAACCCGGGTAAATTAAAAGACCAAGATATAATTTTCTTATTTTAGGTTATTACATTTTTGTTCTAATAAATATATTTTAAAGAAATAACATGGAATATATACAAGAAAGACAAAATTCACATCTTCTCCCAGATTGTGCTCTCATAATTTCTCGTCAAGCTGTTTAGGTGTCAATATACTAAATCAACCAATCAAATTAAGAACATAGGCAAAGAAGTGCAAATCATACAAAGTATTTATTTTCTAACATATTAAAATTAATGCATAGATTTGTTTTGTTTTTACTCCTACTTAAAAATAAATTTGAAAGGAATAATTTGGGTCTAATCTTGTTCATTTCAGGTGATGTGGGAAGAGTTATAACCCTCTTAATACATGGCCTAGATGAAGAGATTTTCTTTAAGTCAAAATGCTTTTTTTAGATAGGGGTTCCCCTTGGGTAACGACATTTATTTTTAGACAAGGTACAGCCTATACGTACGGTACGATTCAGGCTATATATGGTTAAGTTAAACTATGGTAAAATGGCTAGACAAATTTGAAAAATCCCAAATTTGGTTGAAATTTTAAGGAATTGATTAAGTATGTTTACACCTTCAGCTGGCGTTCCTTATAACCAATTAAGAAATTTGTGTCTATACCTATCAGCAGAAATATGTTTGGATGCCTATTGTTATATTATCATCACATTTGATTTTGAAGGCCTTTATAACTTGCCTTTATGTGTAGATATTTGTCTATTATTTTGGTCTTTGTAATTGTTTTGGATAACTGTCTCATTGAAAATCATACCTTATCTCATTTTTTCTATGTACGTAAAATAATCTGGAGATGTTGTCATTTCTATGTTTTGGATGGTTGTTTCATAGA
Organism: Geukensia granosissima; assembly: GCA_032357055.1. Taxonomy (NCBI): domain Eukaryota; kingdom Metazoa; phylum Mollusca; class Bivalvia; order Mytilida; family Mytilidae; genus Geukensia; species Geukensia granosissima. The sequence goes on from JAULBM010007039.1 coordinate 2,355, forward strand.
CAATCGTTCCATAATTCAAAATATTTCGTCTTTTTTTTTTTGTGTGGATCACTTAAGATAAGTACTTAATAAAGATTGCTAATTTGGTGTAGATCCGTCAAAAACATGGCTGTCATGGACATTTCTTGTTTCTGATTGGCTGAATTATTAAAAATCTTCTTCTCTGAGACCGCTTGGCCAAACGGATTTATATTTGGTATGGAGAATCTATGGAAGGTCTTTTGTAAAGTTTCTGATTTGATCCCGATTGGTCAAATAAAATGGCTGCAATGGACGATTCTTGTTTCCGATTTGCTGATACATTAAAAATCTTCTACTCTGCAACGATTAATATTTTGTATGGAGCATCTATAGAAGGTCCTTTATAAAGTTTCCTAATGTTGTCCTGATAGAACAAAAAACATGGATGATTCTTGTTTCTGATTAGCTGATACATTTGAAAATCTTCTCTAAAACCGCTAAATAGTTGAATATTTGATTTGGAGCATCTATGGATTTTTCTTTTCTTTATGAAGTTTTCTCATGTTGTCTGGATCAAATGTCGCCATGGATGATTCGTGTTTCTGATTGGTTGGTACATTTAAAAGTCCTCTTCTCTGAAATTGCTTGGCCACATTAATTTTTAAACTGGAGCATCAATGGAGGTACCTTTATAAAGTTTTTTATTTTGTCCTGATCTGAAACTAAACATGGCCGCCACAAATAATTCTTGTTTTTGATTGGCTGAAACTGCTTGGTGACATTGATTAATATTTGATGTAGAGTGAAAAGTTCTTTACAAAGTTTCCCCATTTCATCCCAAAGGGACAAAACAGGCCGCTAGACATTGGCTTTTCATTTAAAAATCTTCTCCCTTGAAACTTCTTTGCCAAATGACAGGTGAGCGATACAGGCTCAGCCTCTTGAGCCTCTAGTTTTTTTATGTGCTGTCATGTATGATGTTTAGTTTTGAAATTTTCTTAATGATTTACTTTGAACTTTATACCCCTTTTTTATATTGACGGAAATTAGACCAGGCTTTAAAAGAACATATTGAAAAAGGCCATGGCTCTGTCTGTCTTAAAAAAAGAGAAAGTTTGTGTGTTAAAAACGTAAAACTGACTATAATACAAACGGTTCAACTACTATTTTATGTAAATGTATTCAGTGTTTGCGGAAATGGCCGAACTTGCTATTCCTGTCACACTGTTAAATAAAATATGACTGAGATTCCACCAAGTATAAGTGTTAAATATAATTAATGTATGATATTTGATTTAAAAGTATAACAAACATTACACGAGAGCGGGACTGAAGAAAAACAGTTTTTATGAACTTAAAGTATTTCGCACAGACTCTCATTGCACATGGAATGAAAGTCCTTAAATGACGGTCGGTTTATCATAATGATTTTACTTAATTTTAAACGTATAAAACTAACAAGTATACATATAGAATAAAAATACAATTCCAAAAGTGTACGATTTCTCCCATATTAGACATTTTTTTGCAGAAAATAATGCATTTTCTATACAGTTGATATCTATACTAGTAAAATCGAATATGATCGGTTTGCTTTAAAAATATGGTGTGTATTGCGATATATCACCAGATTGTATTGTACAAATACATTTTTGTACGAGTTTCTTTACCATATTAGTATTTAAGGTTACAACGCATATGTCAGACAAGACATGTCTTTGATATATGTACGTGTCATTCTTAAACCTTATAAAAGTCATGTCTGGGTTAATGCTTAAGTAACGAAACAAATTTTGTATAAATAGTGATATATCATCATTACTTTCAAGATGTTAAGAATAAGTAAACCAGATTTGCGTATTATTTCATTTGCAATTCGCTCTATGCGTAATTAAATTCTTTTTTAAAAATTATATGTCTAATGTAATTAACTAGATTTAGGCACAGTGCAGTAATTTTGCGTAGTAGAATAAATGCAACGATAATTATATCTCACTATTTCATTAATCTTCTAACTTTCAAATATGAGTAATCGTATGTCATGTGTGGTTAACAAAAAAGTCTCCACCAAGCAAAACACTTTTAATCGCCCTATATAAATACGAGCTTACTTACTTCAAGGTTTTCGAATTCATTTGTTAGACTGCAATGGATAACTCTACTATTATTGTGGATAATTCCACTTTGATGATGGATAATTCTACTCTGTTAATGGACAATAACATGCCAATTATGGATCATAGCATGCTGAACGTGGATTTTCAGGATGGTCTTGAAAACTTTACCTTTGATTTATACAATGCTGTTCAAAAAAGTGGAAACGAAGTTTTATCGCCATTTAGCATTACGGCCGCGTTGCTATTCTTGATGCTTGGAACAGATGGAACAACAAAAACTCAAATGTCAACGACCATTTTCAAAGACAATATGATTAATAATATTCATTCATCTTATCAATCTCTAAGTGACCATTTAATCGAAAGAACAATGGGAGGTGTTACACTGTCCGTCGCTAACAGATTGTTTGGACAACAAGGTATAAACATTCTAAGTAATTATACAATGGACGCCCAAAACTACTATGGAAGTGAGTTAGAAACCTTGAATTTTGCGACGCAGACGGAACAGGCAAGACAGCGAATTAATTTATGGATTGCAGCACAAACGAACGATAGAATAAAAGAAATGATCCCGCATGGATCGCTTAATGCAGAAACAGTCATGGTTTTGGTAAATGCCATTTATTTCAAAGGGGATTGGGAAACACCATTTGATCCGAAGAACACACGAAAAATGAACTTCTATGTAAGTCAAAATGTACAAAAACAAGTAAATATGATGTATCGAAAAGGGAACGCTAATGCCGGTGTTGACCTGGCTCTTGACGCCAAAATCCTTGAACTTCCTTATGATGGTGGAAATTTGTCAATGATTTTTTTATTGCCAATGAGCGATAATGGCATATCACAGCTTGAATCCCAGCTTAACTCGGAAACATTTGATAGAATTTATTCCTCTGCAAAGGAGCAAGAAACAATAATTAACATTCCAAAGTTTCACATTGAAAACGGTTACCAACTGAAACAAATTTTATCATCACTGGGTATGACAGAGATTTTTGACTCTATTTCAGCGGATTTCAGCAAAATGGTGACATCCCCACCGAAAGTTTACGTAAGCGAAGCGCAACATAAAGCGTTTATTGAGGTCAGTGAGGAAGGAACAGAGGCGGCCGCAGTGACAGGTATTCAAATATCGACCACATCACTGGGTCCACCTCCGTTTGAATTTAATGCAGATCATCCATTCCTATTCATGATTCGCGAAAACGACAGTGGAACTATTTTGTTCATGGGTAGATATGCAGATCCATAAATCAAAACAATACATGTGCATTTTAAATAGTTTTGCTTTCCGGCATTCAACATTTCTAATTGAACACATTGTTCATATATCTAACCTTCTATATTTACAGTCTAAACTTTTGAAGAAACCGATTTATTTAAGTAGTTTCTTACTAATGTTTCCGCGCACGACAAACATGGGTCAACATTATTGTTTGATTTATCATATCTATAGTGTAATGTGTAATCGGGTATGCAAATGTGATTTCCTTATCATGTACAATAAAAATTTTGACATAATTGTGTTTTTCGTTTAATTGAGATATATATATATGTGTGTGTACTAAAGTTATCTTCCATTCATATACATACTTCTATTACATGCATCATTTGTTACGCAAAAGGGATAATTCAAAAGACAAATATCAGATCATCTGTAAAAATAGCGCAGATTACATAGACAATTCTGCTATATAATATATATTTTCTGCTACATGAAAAATATTTTTGAAGATTTAGATTTTTACAGATCTATCCTGCATTAGAAACTAATTGTGGTCTTACTTTTCTATGTTCCCTTTTTAAAATCTGGAATTACTTTTATGTCTGAAATAAATCGGACACTATTATAACATTAATGTTTTATGGAATGCGATAAGTTTTTCAATGATATCATGTGATTTTTTAATTTGTTATTTACTATTATTAATTAATTTATTATTTTCTGTGCTCTTTTACGGCCCTAACTGAAACCAAATGCGTCTTTGTTACATTTTTGATATTAGTTTACATTGAGCATGTAATTCCATTGGCTAAGACAAGGGCATGTTCTCATCAGTTTTTTCATCATATTGGATTCTGGTTGTACTAGAGTTCTGTGAGTATACATCACATTACCCTGTAGAGCTAACCCAATGAAAACACTCCTTTAACTGTTTTCATGTTAAACTATTTACAGACGTCATAATGTTCCAAACATGCAAGATGCCGGCGTTACAAAAAATTCATGAAATACAAAGTTCTTCCGATATATACAGTTATAACATAAAGGTTGTTAACTGTAAGCATTTTAATTTCGTGTGGTGTATACTATACAATTATAGTCTTTTGTAGAGGTCAATATGCGTTTTTATGGATCTAATAAATTAATTTTTACCGAAGCCGTAAAAACTCACATTGACCGATACAAAAGATTATCATTGTTTTATTACATTAATAGTGAAAGTGAAACCAAATACAAACCAAACATAAAGCAATGGAATATTGTGAAGGGGAAAGTAAGTAAATATGAGTTTTAATCGAACAGTATCAGAAATTATAATTTGTGACGTGAGAGCTTCTCGTCCAATGGCAATTCCGACATAAATCATTATGTTATACTAATTTTAACGTACACAAGAAAACTAAGAAAGCAAATCTGTCCTTTTTATGGGTGATTATATGTCATGCCCTATTTATACTTTTACAGCAAGTTTCTGGAGACAATACTAGATAATCATTTAAGAATAAACATAGTTCGCTAACCAGAAAAAAAGTATTTTAATGCATTAGTACAATATGAGTCTGAAAATGTTACAAAATAATTACAACACTTTATTGTCGTGCGATATGATCTATTTTTTTCTCATAAAACATCTTATTAAATAATATGCAAAAATCTGCCCTAATAAGTAAAGAAATGCATGATCTATACAGTTTTATTTTTTCTTCTCATATTAATTATATTTTCATATGGCTACTTCGAACCAGGGCCGTAAGTTCATACGGCCCTGTTTGATTATATTTTCATACGGATACTCAGACCGGGGCAATAAGTACTTACGGCCCTGGAACTGTGTTCATACGGCCTTGTTATATAATTTAATAAAAGTGTTACGAACTGGCTGTTTATGTATTGGCCCTGGTATATATTCTCGGTCAGAAGTATTGGACCCTCGTCCCTTGCGGGCCTCGGGCCAATACTGCTACCCTCGAATTTTATACCAGGGCCAATGAAGAAACAGCCAGTTAGTAATACTATAAAATTAACAGCGACCTAATGAAAGGTTAATAACTTGAGTAATTTGAAATGCAAAATCCCAATCCTCAGTACCGTTAGAGCCAGTTTAATAGATCTACCTGTCAGTTCTGCGTTAGCTCTTTACACAACAAATATTGTTTACCTTCGTTTTTATTAAACAATAAGCAGAAAACTACTATCTATATTTTGTTGAGTAAAATTGTCAAGTTTTATGGCATTTTACTATCGATAGTTTGTTACAAAAGTCAATTATGAATTTTATTATGATCTGATATTTTTTCCTTAAGTCAATATTTTGTTACAATTATACTACATGAAGTCGATTCGTTTATTTTTGCATTTGAAGAATACCCTTTCACCTTGGCTATCAATGATTTTAACACATGATTGGGCTGGACTTGTTTTTATTGATTTTATATTTAGTTTTTAGGGAATTAAAGTTATATTATCAATTGTGCTTGAATTTTGAACTAGCTGTCAGTAAAAGCAAGTAATTTTTCAAAATTCAGATATCCTACTATCTCCTGTGGTATTTTTATCTTTGGCTGTGTACTTTTTTTACCTCAAGAGTTAAATCTGATACAGTCGATTTTCAAGGATGTCGTTGTTTTTCATGTTTCACTGTTACTTGTGTTATATTGAAATTTAATAGGCGGATTGTTATATAGACTTATGTATCAAATTTTATTGACCTTAAGGTAACCGTAGATGTTTATAATTTATGCGTTTAGGACGGCTTTCTCATAGACAATCATTCCACATATTCCTTTTAATTGTTTGTTTCCCATGCTTTCTAGCCCTTAGGAATATAAGATGTTATGAACTAACTAAACCTACGACATAACCCCAGAGTTACGTGCAAATAATAAGAAGTATCTGACTAAACCCTTTGTGTAACAATTTACATATAACATTTCTATCGCTTTTAGAATCTCTCGTCACGTAAGGGCGACATGATTATACGTGCTGTGAAGTCTTTTATTGCCCTACATTTGATATCAAGGCAAATTATGGGAAACAAATACAAACAAAAAACCGCCAAATACGAATGGGAACCTGTAGTTCAGTGTTTGTCGTTGTTTTATTAGTCATATATTGTTATAAGCTCACCATTTTTACATTAGATTAGGTCGATTGTCGTGTTTTATGTTTCACATTTTGTATTTCGGGGCCTTTACAGCTTCCGTCATGGTATGCACTCTGGTTCATTATTGAAGGCCGTAATGGACCCTGTAGAAGTTTAAACTCTACTGTCCTTTGGTGGGTGGCTGTCTCATGGACAATCATGCCACATCTCTTATTTCTATATTTGAGCAGTTTACAAGAAAGTTAGCCCTAAAACACAAGTCTCAGAGACCTAACAAACTTATCAAAATTTTAGGCGGACGATTTAAATATTAAAGAATGCGTCGCAAGTACAAAAAAAATATTCCACAAACAAAGACCTTTAAGTGAAATGGGTGGCGAAAACAGTATGATTATGCCGAAAAAAGCAACGTAAGAATTTCTGAGCTGCTAACGTAAAACCTCATTGTGAAGGAATTTTCCTATTTGACACTAAAAGAAAAACAAAAACAAGTTTCATAGTTGAATTGAAATTAACTTGCAGGTAGTCTACATGTTACGTGAATTTAATGCACAAAAATTATGACGGGTTGTTTTGTGATTTTTAACTTTTTTATACTTCTTTCATAGAAAATCATACAACATGAACCATACATGTATCAATAAATATATTAGTCCATCTATGAGTTTTATCGTAAGACTTTAATGTTGTTAAATGATATTCGCTTTCTTATATTAGGTCGGCTTTGAATGCACGATATATTTTCTCCGGTAAAACCTAAAACGTCAAAAGGATTTTTAAAATATGAGTTCTCTTAAACATCTTTTTAAACTTGAAAAATGTTGGACAAGAGTTTCAATAAATAATCTCTCATCAGTGGATGTATAATTTAAAATGGATGACAAAATTTAAATATTGATTTGGAAAGAAAATAAAATATAAATTAAAATACGAGATCTGCTACGAAAGAATGTGTGTAAGATTGTTATTTAATTATTTTGAGTGGATGTGGAGAAGTCCTGAATTAGGTATTGTTACTCCCATTGTTCAGGAAACTGATATATAAGAAATAACATAGATAGAATACTAGACATGCTTCTAAAGAAAATGTGCAAGTTCTGTTGAGTCGTAAGCAGTGGTAGAAGATAAGAGAAATATGACCCCGACGATGGTTCAGCCGCGGATGACGCAAGACGATGAAAGCGATCCCTATATGACATCCTGATTTAGAACAGGCGAAAAATAAATTGCTGCAGAGACAAAGCTCTTGTATACGTGTCTGAAGAAAGTAAAACTGCGGAGGAAGTGTAAAAATGTACACTGTCACATCTTGCGCCAGACATACTGTGTTTGATGCAACTTGTGTTGAGACGCTTAATGTTTTATTATCAGAAATCTCACCCCGAGCTTGCTTTCAGTAATTGCAAGTATTCATTAGAAATGCATTTTCTTTTTACATGTATTTTTCTTAAGTATATAAATTGTAATTTAGGTACTGTCTAGTCGCATTGGGTGACTTTCTTTTTGATTATTATAGTTCGTCGGTTACTACTTTTGTTTTCGTTGGTTTTATTTTTACCACTCGCTGGGGGAGGTTTGGGTACCCACTCAACTGGTTTAACTCCACCACATGTCTCATGTGCCTATCCATAGTCAGGAATTGTGGTCATAGGTTTGCATTTGTGTTTAATTTTTTTGTTACATGTACATTTATGATACCATTCAGGTAAAAGCACCATTATTGTGCGCATACACGATTTTTATTTTGGAATCAGAGTTTATCACAAGGAGTGGTATTCCACTCTTCTTGTGGAGACCTCTAGATTTGTAAATTCCTCTGTTTTCTATTAAGTGGTTGCAGTGCAGTCTCTCTGACATTTACTTTCAGTTCTAAAACGTGATAAAATAAGAAAAGTATTTTTTCAATAAGTTAAATAATATTAATTCAATAACTTCTCCAGTTACACTTACTTTATTGTACCGATTGCGCGTATCCCTTGTCAAATTTGCCGGCGGCAGTCGATACGAAAATAACAGATTCTCAGTAAAATCAATACAACACTCTGTTTCATTATTACTGCGGGTTTTACACGGACGGCAAAGATCCATACAGAAAATCGATTGTTACATATCTCCTTGTAAATATAGTGTTTTTTTGTGTGTGGTCTGCTTGAAAATATCATACCTCTAATTGTATACATGCACAGTGAAATGCATATAGGTGTAACTATTAACAAAGTGGCTTTCATTTCTTTCAATAAATAATAGTAAAAAATGTATGCTTATTATTCATCTGTAGAAATCTTAACAAATATGCTCAGCAGAAAGCACGCGTTGATTTCAGTAAAGCATGTACACTTTCATATGAAAGGAATTTTGTTCGTTTGGCGTTAGATTTATAGCAGTGGTTGTCATTGGAATAAGTAAATGTGAGGGTAAATAGTTGAGAGGTAAATATGTTCTTGTGTTTTTATTTCCCCTCAACCATCCACACTACAAAGGAAAGCAGTTTCAAATAATAAACTACCTTTAAATCATAAAAATTTAAAATTACGTGCTTTAACATGTTTAATAAAAACGGTCGGTTCACGCCAATTTTTCTGCAGATATTTCTTTCAAAGGCAAGTGGTTACATAATCATTAAGACAATTTCCTATAACGAATGGACCGACTGGTTGCAATTGTTTAAATTAAGATGGACTCTAGTAAAGCAGGAGTGTCTGAAATTACCCTCAGTTTATAGGTTTCTTGTATTTCCAGCTTTTGTTTTCAGAAAAGTGTGTATGTGTGTGTGTATGCATATTTTGTGTTTTTTTCATTTATTGGTCATGGTTTTGTCTGTCTTTTTGTCTGCTTCTATGATATATTCAAATACCCACTCTTAACTCGATGTTCATTTAATCAATATATTGCCTATATTTTTAAATATTTTCTCATATAAAACATGTACAACGTTGATTACTTATCTTGATATTTTAGCATATTCCTGATATGACCGTCTTTAAATGTAAATATTTTGAGAATTTGACAATTTCGGATGCTTTATTTCCTTTGATAATTTAA